>JAGFNQ010002772.1:536240-588341 GCA_024364735.1 Boesenbergia rotunda
TTAGTTTTTGAAGCTTAATCGATTAGCTAATTGATTAAAAAAAATCTTAATCGATTGCTGAATCGATTGAACACCTTTCTATACTCTAATGCAATACAGTCGTAATCCATTGACTAATCGATTACGGTTCTCCTTAATTGATTGCTCAATCGATTAAAAAATGCTGAATCGATTGGTCAATTCAACATGTTTCTGTTCTCACAATAATCTTGCCCCAATCGATCACCCAATTGATTGGTAGGCCCCTTAATCGATCACCCAATTGATTAAGAACTTTTCTATTCTCACGAGACAACAACCCAATCGATCACCCAATTAATTTGTCAACCCTAACTTGCTTAGCTCTCAAGTCTAGAGTTCCCTTACCAAACCTTAGTCCGTGACCTATTAGGACTTTCTTACCAAGTGTCCGATCATCCCTATAACCAACTTGGACTTTCCCTTTCCTAGTTCTCAACTAGGACTTCTCTCGTGCCAATGTGTGATGTCTCCGATCTACTTGGACTTCACCAAGTCTCACTAGGTGTGCCCAGTCTCACTAGGACTTTTTCCGTGCCTATGTACGATCTTCCTCATCCACCTAGATTTTACCTAGTCCCACTAGGTGTGCATAGTCCCACTATGACTTTTCCCGTACCAACGTGTAATCTCCCCGATCCACCTGGACTTCGCTAGTCAAGTCTCCAATCAACCTTGATCCACTTGACTTCCACAATGTTCAAACATCATTGTCAAATATCGAAACTCAAGCTCATTTGAGCCTAGTCAAACTAAGTCAACCCTGACTTAACGAAAATTACACCAATAAATAAGACTGAGACAAAGGCCATGCAGCAACTCTCTCTGATTGGACTAATGACATAATGACTACAACCAACTTCAGGAGGAGAACTACCCACCAGCAAACACCTACCTTGATTTCCTGACCCTATAGAAAATTGTTGACAACATGCCTAAGGACAAGATAGTTGATTAGCCATTGTTTCTATTTACTTGACCTTATTTTCATGCCCTTTCATCTGACTTATCATAGAAACTAAACTCTTTTACCATGCATTTTCAAATATTTTAATTATGCAGGTCATGTAATTAGTTATTCTGCAGTTGCCTCTGTACAGATGAATTTGGTTGGGTTTGAGTGGTGACCCATCCTTGATGAAGGAAATGTTGAAGACGACTGTCTCCTTGATAGAGGAAAATACTTTAAGTGGTGACCCTTGTCCTTGACCGGGAAAATGTCATATGCAACTTTGTCCTTGAAAAAAAGAAAAGTTTTTAAGTGGCGATCTTATCTCTGACATGGAAAATGTCGGAGGCTACTCTGTCTCTAACAAAAGAAAGCTTTTAAGTAGTGACCCCATCCTTTACGGGAGAAATGTCCAAGGTAATTATGTGTTTGATAGAGGAAAGCTTTTAAGTGACGACTCCATCCTTGAGGGGGAAATGTCGAAGCGACCTTGACCCTGATAAAGGAAAAGCTTTAAAGTGGCAGTCTTGCCCTTGATAGGGTAAATGTCAGAGGCGACTTTGTCCCTGATAGAATTTTTTTTAAAGTGGTGTCCCTACATGGGGAAAATATTCAAGGCGACTCTGTCCTGATAGAGGAAAAGCTTTAGTGATGACCCCATCCCCGATGGAGAAAATGTCAAAGGCAACTTTGTCCCTAATAGGGAAAAGCTTTTAAGTGGTAATTACATCCTTGATGGGGGAAATGTCGGAGGTGACTCATTCCTTGACAGAAGAAAAGTTTTAAGTGGTGACCCTATCTCTAATGGGAAAAATGTCTGAAGTAATTATATTCCTAATAAAGGAGTCTTTAAGAGGCGACTCTGTTCTTGAGAAAAGAGTTTTTAAGAGATGACTCTATCCTCGATAGAGAAAATATGATCTTGGAAACAAGTATTTTAAAAGTAAACTTTTGTTAAAGATATAATTTCAAAGAACAATAAAAAAACTAGACGACTTAATAAAACCACAGGATAACTGACACTTAAAGCAATAAAGTTAGAGGTGGATGACGTTCTAAGGGCAACCGAGTTGCTTTCTTTTTGGTGTGTCCCATCTCAATGTCTCATCTCAGATTTTTCCACAAATGATGTCAATTAGATCTAGTCTGGGATCAAGAGATGGGTTGACTCCTATTGAAGTAGCTCCCACTTGGCTAGCTTCTATCAAATTGATTTTGTCGGGTTGTCACTTGCTAGGTTGGCTTGATCTGTCGGTTCAAAACTTTATTGATGATAACTGAAAGACTTGGAAGGAGATTTAAAGGGGGGTCAACGGGGTATCTTGGTGTCACGCCCCGAGACCCCTAGGAGTCGCTGAACCAATAGAAAATCGGACAGCGCCTCCCCTGTCCGGCGGACAATTACATATACACACATCAATATAAATCACAACCACGCAGTTTAAATGGGCCTCAGGCCTCATATCAAGACATAACATAAAGTAAAACCGAGTAAATCATACCTGACTGCGGACCGGTCCGACTTACGACAAAACACGAGGCATAAAGGTCTCACAAAAGTACAACTATACTGTCGTATAGTATGACTAAAATCCAACACAAGAGCAACAGCGGAAGAAAATATAGAAAGTACTACCAATAAAACAGACGAAAAATCCCGAAGTCATCTCGACGAGTACGCGAACTGGGACAGGTTGTCGGGCACGCTCCAGACAATCATCCTGAAATAAAAACAAGGAGCTAGCGGCATGAGTCATAGAACTCAGCGAATATCTCATCGTATATATACAAGATATTCTAAGATAGCAACAGTGTAATAGACTACTGAAATAACACGTGCGTAGGCAGGAATAAGAACAACTGCAAGAGCAAAATACAGACTACCATACCAAAATAGCAGAGTCGCCAAGACCAGACGTAAGGGTCTCCTGTAAGTGCATGTCAATCATAATGCAGCATCAAGTAAAAACGAGCACAAGTAAGGGCAAAATAAATGAATACACAAAGTGCAATAACATGGTCACCCCTGCCGTTGGTCAGACATCGTCACCTATGTACGGGGGAAGCTAAGCGGAGGCCACCCTCCGACGTAGGGCTGTGACTGCCGTCCATACTCTGCCATCACTACTCCTGAGCGATCGAGTAGACGGAATGCTGTCGGTGTAACACCCCTACTCCATGGCCTATCCTAGCGATATCTCTATCAGCCTAAGACCATCTGTGGAGGGCATCTCTGTCTGAGTGTTACCCCTACCCCATGTATATAAATGGGGGAGAGACCTCTCCCTCTCATCTCCTGGTATCTGGACAACTCAAGGAGGGACATCTGCCTACTATCACGCTCCGATTCACTAACCCATGAGTGCACGAGCGAAGCAGCACAGAGCACACTACCCATACTCCGTCAACCACTAACCCATGAGTGGCCGTATGGGTAGGTCAATATGACTGTCGACCTAGCTCACCCAAAAGGGGCCCCTGATCGACAGTGATGCACAGTGCACGATGATGCATAACACTGGTCAAACAACATCCACTATCTAGTCCACCTATATCAACATGATATGCAAGGTTCGTGGATAATGCACCAAACCTAAGTCCTAAAGGTATAGGTATCACAAGTCAGTTGTGGCACAAACAACATCAACAAAACAAATATAAGAGTCATGCCACAATCTATTACGCTATTGCTAAACAAGCATATCAAGTATATATATATCTGTGACAAATCTAAAAGAAGAGTCAGTGATACCCGCCTCCGATGTAAGGGAGTCCGAGCGACGAGAACCCCCCGTCCAAAATAAAATTCGCGTCGTGTGAACCAAGTCAATGCCCTGCATCAAAATATTACTTAGCTAATTATACAATTAATAAATTAGCCTAATTACACACAAATCATACTTAAAATCAATCCCTAATCCAAGTTCGAACCCTAATTACCACAAACCCTCAAGATATAACTCAAGGTTTAGGGCATAAACTCACAAGTGGACCTATCTAGATACACTCTAAAAATCCAAAGAGGTAAGCTAAACACTATCATCATTAGGATCAAATCCAAATCAAATCTAGGGTTAGGCTACCACCTTCCAACCACATGGGATTAATTCCATCAAAATCTACCAAGGTGACCACCACAAACACCTAGATCTACACCACACAGAACATCTACTCCCCCTGTGAGCTCCCGGCAACAACAACCCAAGAACATCCCTAAATTGAAAACAACCCTACTGATCATATAACACAACCACAATTCCATCGAATACTCAATCGATCCACTCTGAACAACACATCCAAACTCACTGATCAATACATGCACAGAGATTGGAACTCAATCCCAAAATCGCAGCACTCAAATCCGAATCAAGAACAGAGATCATGCCAAAACATTCCAAACCAAATTTGATTATGGATCTCCGATTAAAAAGCCGACATACACAGACCTAAATCCCAAATCACAACTATGTAACAAATCCATTATCTTGATTTCGCCGAAACTTCCTTGCTCAGATCCTGCGAAGAGTCAGTGCCCGGTGAGGAGATCGGGAAGACGGCAAGGACGCCCAACTCCAGGAAAATGATGGTCGATCCACCCTTGAGGAAGAGGGAGGTCGCGCGAGAGCAGCTAGGGCATGCGAAGGAATGAAGAGAGGAGAGTTTGGCCGCGGCATCGACGAGGAGGCGGCGCTCTGGCTTCGGCAAGGCTCACGAAGGGGAGACGAGGAAGAAGAGTCGGCAACTCCCTGCCCTCGGGCTCGCGAAGAAGAAGATGGAGGAATCCGTTTGGCGTTGGCGGAGATGGGGTTGTGATGTGAGGAGAGGAAAAGGAAAAATAAAAGAAAACGGAAATGAATTGAGGGCTTTAATTAGGGCAATTAAAGGATTGGTCCTTTTTGCAAAAACCCCCTGTTATTTTAACCATTCGCACAAAAGCCCCCAATGCTTGATTTTATTGCCTTTTAGCCCCTCAAATTTTCCATATTCTAACACTTGGCTTGGCTCCTTCGACACTCAAGTTAAAAAAAAATGAGAGTTTAAAGACAACGTATAAAAATGAAAATGGTGAAACTCAAAATCTTTCACCATTACCTTTTTATAGGGAGGGAGGAGTCGTGCAAGATCTCTACTAAACGCCCCTTTATACACCATTATAATCGGTGTGCCTCCTTCTATACATGGCTTTATTATGCACCTCTGTAACATTCATTAATTGGTGTCATTATTAATATTGACGTCGCTCAATAACACACACCTCCTTGTAATCGTAGCCTTTTTGTAACTAACACCTCTTTTATTCTGCAACTGAGACCCTCTTTGTAAATGACACCTTCATGCAGCTCCACGGGCATATCAATGCAACTAAATTATTTGAGATGCTACAGTGCTCAGGCTGCTATAATGTATAGCTGTAGTTTAGCGCCTTTGACCCCTGGGCTCAGGCACTCAGGAGCGTCACCCACTCAAGCTCCGGAGTAGACTACATATTTGCATCATGTTAACATGTCAAGTCATAAGTATGCCATGTGGCGCCGGTCATTCCTACCACATCACCATATTTATTATTATCATGTTTATTATAATATTTTTCATATATTATCTCGACAATCTCTGTAAATAGACAATAGCCTACTGTAATAAAAGAAATCAATTATTTCTCTTTTCTAATTGCTTCCTTACATTTCAACAGGATGTGGGTGTGGTCATTGAGGACGTAGACTGCCTACTCAAGCGCATCCTGGACTACTGGGAGCCAAGTGAAGAAGATGAAATAGAAAAGAAGATGAAGATGAGCAACTTCTTACACCACTTGGTCAACAACATCCAATTGAGGAGCAACTGCCGGTCCATCCTACTAGAGCTCAAAGAGACAGCCTGCTTGTTGAATTACCTAGTTAAGAGAGGGATTGCTATTGGCCTCTGGGTGGAGATGATGGATTCCATGGATCCAACCCACAATGACTACTCTTCTATTTTGTGCGAGGAGGTAATCGGAAGAGACAAAGATGAAAACCAAATCATAAAACTCCTTCAACAACAACAATGTGACAAGGATGAAAATGTACCCTTCATCATAGCCATAAAAGGTGATGAACGCTCTGGGAAGACAACCATGGCTCGCAAGATCTATCATCACCCTTGGGTGCACCAACATTTCCAACATCTAATATGGTTAGATGCTTCATCTTTTAGCGATTTCAACAGCAACATGATCGCCAAAGAAATTGCAAGATTATTGACCGGGAAGACATGTGCAAACATCAATTGTTGGCCACTAATCAACGAACAACTTTGTGGAGATAGATACTTGCTCATCTTGGATGACGTTTATGTAAGGGACGGTTTGGAATACAAATGGGAGGAACTTAAGCTGAATCTCCTTCATTGTGGTGCACCGGGGAGCAAAGTCATCCTTGCTGGGTATACATATGATGAATATGCAATTGAATTCGGTGCCAAGGAATACAAATTAGACCAGTCGTCTGAGGATGCATGGGTAAGCATATTATTAAGGTATGCAACATTTGTCCATCCACTCGAAGGTAATAATAATATTCGCAAAGAGAAGGATTCCCGAACAGCTACTGATATACTAATTCCACTTGCTAAGAAATTTAGTCGAGATTATCATAGTAGTGATTATCTAGGAGCAAAGTGTATGGGCCTCATGTTTAGGTGGAGAGACAGGAGTCAGAGGAGGGATCCGCTCTACAACATTAAGCGTTTACACAAGTATTTTTTGTCGGTGCACCAACTGTATTGATCAATTCAGAATACACGAAGTTCTCTTTACAAGTTATTGTTTGAAGGATCTGAATATGAAAGATACAGTGAAGATGTGCTCTATATGTTGATTGCTGAGGGCACTCTAACAAATACAAGGCTAAAGAGGAATCTTTAAATCAGGTCATTTGAGTTCAATTTAGATAAATGTTTTTTCAGAATAAAGATTGGTGAATATTCAAGTATACCACCACAATACCGCCATTTGCATTTGTTTATCGACTTTAAAAATATTTTAAAATCAAAAAAGCCATTAAAGCTGTCGGGGTAACCAACAAGCTGAGAACTTTGATTTTGCATAGAGAAGAGAAACAAGGACATATTTATCAGATAGAAACAAAGAAGGTTGAAGGTTTGCTTTTGAATCTCACTTGTTTATGTACGTTACATATGAGAGCTATCATGATTCAAGACCTCCCTAGTACAGTTAGCACATTGCATTGTTTGAGATACCTCAATCTTGCGGAGAACAAGATAGTAACACTACCTGAATCCCTTTGCAACCTCAGTAATTTGTGTGTTCTAATTTTATCACTTTGCAAAAAACTTAAGGGGCTTCCAAGTCAAATCCACAAGCTTAGAAAATTATAAATTTTGAAACTATCATGCTGCCTGAGGATTCAAAAGTTGCCGGAGTCGATCACTCGCCTCGTGAATTTGAAAGAATTAGATGTCGAAGGTTGTTGTTGGCTTTTGAAGTTGCCTGATGATTTGAGCAATTTGAAGAACTTGATGCAGCTTAATATGTATGGATGTGCATCATTGACTAGAATGCCTAATGGAATTAGGCAATTAACAAACTTAGAAGTGTTGTGGGGATATGATGCTATGGATAGTCTTGGAAATGTCATGTTGTCAGAGTTGCAAGCTCTCACAAATCTTGAATCCCTGCATATACAACACCTTGAAAGATTAGTATCAGCAAAAGTAGAAGAAAAGGATATTACTGCACCCACTATTTTACAGGAGAATCAACGTCTAAATGAGTTGATGCTGCATTGGGAATGGTGGAATGATATGGCTGCTGAAGGAACTTTCGATCCCACACTCCAACTGACCCAAGGTTTCCGCCGTAACCTAGAACAATTGAAGATCTTGCGGATCGTTTCATACATGAGCATCAAACTCCCAAGTTGGTTGATCAAGGAGGAATCAATTTTTGTTCTGAATAAACTGACTAAAATTCATCTAGTTAATCTCAGGAGATGTGAGAGACTACCAGCACTTGGACTACTACCTGAGCTTGAAGAGATTGTGATAAGTGGTTTTGATTTAGTGAAGGTGATAGATGATGACTTCTACGGAGAGGGTAGACGAGCTCCTTTTCATGGATTGAAGAGACTCACATTCTCTGAAATGCCTAGGCTAGAGAAGTGGGACCTACCTATATATTTTAAAAGAAAGCATCCACAGATCGAGGCCGAGGTCTTAGCCATGGTCAGGGCCTCGCTTAAGGTGACCTCGACCCAGGCCTTAATTCAGGCCCAGCGGTCGAAACGGGCATTGGCTCAGGTCTGGGCCCAAGTCTCACACCAGGCCTTGACCCAAGCCTTGGCCTCGGCACAGGCCTTAGACCAGGATGAGGCCGAGGCTGAAGCCTCTGCCGAGACCACGACAGATTATTTTGCTAGGCAGACCAAGGCCAAATATTTTGCTAGACGAATCAAGGTCGAGGACTGGGCCTCGGCCTCGACCTCGGCCCGGGCCCTGGGCCCTGCCCCGGGCCCTGGGCCCGATCTCGAACCGGCCCTCGGCCTTGGCCCAGACTTGGGCCCGGGCCCGGGCTAGGGCCTAGGCCCAGGCCTCGGGACAAATCGCGGCCAAGGTCGAGGCCGAGACCGAGGACGAGGCCCAGGCCTTGGCCTCGTACAAGGCCCAGGTTGAGGCATTCCTCAAGGCTGAGATCGATTCTTTGACCACAGAGATCAAGGCCAATGTCAAGACCATGGCCGACTATTTTGCCAAACTCGAGGAATTGACTCTAATTCAGTGCTCAAAACTAAAAGAAATCCATGTGTCATTTCCAACATTTTCTAAATTGAAACTGAAACTCTGGTTGAGCAATGGGATGCTAATGCCTACTTTTAAATTCAATGATTGGACGGAGCTTATGAGAATCCATAGGTTACAAATATTTGGGTGCCAAGAACTGAGGAGTCTACCAGATGGTTTAATGCAGATTACCGACCTAGAGGAATTGGCAATAATAAATTGCAACAAATTGGAGGCTTTGCCAATTTGGCTCGAACAGTCACGTTTGAAGTTTCTGTGTGTATCTAGTTGCCCTGCGCTATCATCCATTCCAAAGGGATTGAAAGTCGAGGAGGGGCTGCGACTAACAAATCTAATTATTGAAGTATGTCCCAAACTGCAGAGCCAGGTATGTCCTTTACTTCGCTGCATTACTACTTTACGTCGGTAGCCCAAGCCTTACCGAATATAGCAACTTGATCAGTTTTAACTTGTTTTTAGTTATTAATTCAAAAGTTTAATTTGTTTTTAATTTTTCAGTTATTGAAGTGTTTGTAGTTGTGATTTTTGATCAATGAGTCCCTGTGCATATGAGATTCATTTTCATGTCTCTTAAACAATTGTTTTTCTTTTCTAATCAGTATGCTAGTATTTAATTTGCTTTTTTCTCTGTCAAATGTTTATTTATATATATATATAGAAGAGAGAGAGTTTGCTATATATATAAATGTATAGTAACATGCAAGAAGAATAATTTACACTTTCACTAATTTACTTTATTTGCAGAAATGCCAAACAGATGAATGGAATCCTTTTTCATAAGGGGCAATAGTCATATGACTTCTACAATTTGTTGCATAATTAAAATGTTAGACCCTAACAACTCAGTTACTTTCTTGGAATCTCTTAATCTTACCCATTTGTTATTCTTCTTCCTTTTTTGCTGTAAGGATAACTTGTTGATCCTTTATTTTCGTAGGTCAACTCAACACAAATTTGATGTTGTCTATGCTACATCTTCTAACTTGGATGCTTACTTGCACTAGTTATGCATACCATGGTTTCTTTTAAGGAAAATAAAAGGAATGATAATTGTTACACTTATCATTGTCCATCGATGACCTAAAGTAGAGAACAAGTTGATGAGAGCATCAGAGTTCAGCACCTACGTTCGAAGAGTTATATGGTTTCTTGAGTTGCATTGTTCATTGCAATTAAATAAATGATGGAATGGCTTTAGTGAAACTGGTTTGTTCTATGTCCAATGATGTTCTAAGTTCTTTTCTTGTATTTTTTTAGAAATTCATAAAGATGAACCTTATGTAATGATACACTGTCTGATACTTTTGTGGGACAATATTATCATAGACAATGGCTTGGTGGCCTTGATATCTTCCTAAATCAAGAAAGTAATGCTTTATAAATTTCATCATGATTGATCTCTAAGCTGTATGTGGTATTCATCTTTGTTGGACTTCTTATCTAATTTAATTCTTGGGGACAATGTAATGAGTGGTTCTTCTCTCAAGCTAGTTTCAATCCCTAGTTTAAGTAGATGTAGAATTTATTCCCTTGCCTTCAGACGCTTCACAGCATCAAAATCTATGCTATTTAATTGACTGCTTCATCAGGGAGCACCAACATAATTGCCTAATCCATAATATATTAAGGGCTAAAAGATTAGTAACCTATGCATAAAAATATCTAAATCAGATACTCCTTAACTATGCACGTAACTTTGCCCCCACTTCCAGTTGGCCTTGCAATATTAAAAGGAGACCAAGCACCGAGAATCTCATCATCTTTCCCTATTTTAATTCTAGCAACAAACAGAGCACTAATTATCTAGTAATAAGCGGAACAATTAATTAATTAAACAAGTCAACACCATTAACTAGAAGGACACTCATAAGGGCATCCGCAACGGCTCGTTAATCGAGCGTTATAACGCTCGATTAACGAGCGTCGCGCGTTAAAACCATTGTGAATGCCGCGTTAATGTGGGCCCGCGATGAACGCGTTCAGATGTTTGAACGCGTTCATCGCGCATGACCTGGCATCCTGATCGGTCTGGTGACCGATCAGGCTCCTGCCTGATATATCGGTCACCAGACCAATCAGGCAGGAGCCAGACCAATCAGGCTCCTGCCTGATTGGTCTGGAGTCTAGCTCCTGCCTGATTGGTCTGGTGACCGATCAGGAAGGAGCCTGATCGGTCACCAGACCGATCAGGTTGCTGATCAGATTGGTTTTAGAGACACAACGGTCACCCGAACGTTCACTCAAACGGTCACAAACAAACGGTCATAAACAAACGGCTATTTTAATTAAAAAAATAAATTTTCATCTATAAATACTCATCAACTCTCATTCCAATCTTCAAACACATCCCTTCCAATCACTCTCATTCCAATCTCCAAAACCTTCCTTCCTCCTCCTAAAAATCTCATCTCTAGTATTTTCTTCCGAAATGGATGAAAATAATCGTGGTTTTTTTAGAAATTTTTTAGAAAATACTTCTTCCCAAAATTCTCAAACTCCACCAAATTATCCATATTTTTCATATCCACCAAATTACCCACATAATCCATACCCACCAAATAATCCATATGGTTCATATCCACCTAATTATCCATATAATCCATATCCACAAAATTATCTATCCAATCCACCTACAACCGGCATGCCTTTTACATCTCCGACGGAAAGTGATCCATTTACTCCGACTTTTGTTCCAGAGACTCAAGTGTCCGACCGTGAATCTCCAATCGAAGTTGTTAATTTAGAGAAGGCGGATGCTGGCGCTGCGAGCAGAAGAAAACGATCAACATGGAGTAAGTCTGAAGATGAAATTTTGGCGAGATCATTTGTCACTATCAGCGACGATCCAATCATCGGCAATGATCAGAAGATGGATGCTTTCTGGGGTCGTGTTGCTAGCTACTACAACGAGAATCGTCCTCAAGGTACACCCAACAGAAATCCAAGTATAATACGATCGCACTGGCACAATACCATACAAAAAAAGGTATATCACTTCAACACAAATTACAATAGCATTTATAGTGCATATCGTAGCGGCCACAGTGATGAGGATATATTGCGGTTTGCTTACGAAAAATATCGTGAAGAAAATAATGGCGTTGCATTTAATCTTGAGCATGTGTGGAGGATAGTAAAAGACCGTCCAATGTTTACTCCACAATCTGTTGATCACATTGTTAGCACAAAGAAGGCAAGAACCTCAGAGTCGGGAGCAAGCAACACGTCATCTAGCCAAGATGCTAGTCTACATGTAGACCTATATGAAGAAGAAGCTCGTCCAATGGGTCAGAAGGCAGCAAAAAGAAAAGGAAAAGGCAAAATGAAATCAGACATTGAAGTTATGACAACAAATTTGGGTAATATGTTTGCAAAATTTTCAGAGTATACAAGCATCAAAAAGACTGAAGTTGGAATGAAACAAAAACAACTCGAAATTGAAGAGATGAAAGCAAACGCTGCCTTAGCTAAAGTTCAATTGAAGAAATATGCAATCCTTTCGAAAGACACCTCACAAATGACACAAGAGCAATTTATCATTCATCAACATTTATGTCAAGAGATTAAGAAGAGATGGAATCTGTAATTTTCATTTGTTGTTATTTAATTATTGTACTTTTCAATTAATGTAATTTTCGAACATTGTCCTTTTAAATTAATGTAATTTCCTATTATTTTACTTTCTTAACTTGATTTATAATTTCTGGTTAATTAATATAACCGTTGCAAACTAGCCATTGGAACATAGCTGTTATAATATGACAGTTGGAATATAGCTGTTTTAATATGGCAGTTGGAATATATCTGTTGTAATATGACAGTTGGAATATAGCCGTTGTAATATAGCTGTTGTAATATGACAGTTGGAATATGACCGTTGTAATATGGCTGTTAGAATATAGCCGTTGACAAGAACAAATAAATAGACACCTTGTGCTCTACAATTTTTCATTCTCCAAGTAGCTGACGAATTCGTTTCCTCTTCATTCTTCATTCTTCCTCCAATTATGTCTCAATCTTCAAGTAGCACCACGTCCGACTCGACAAGTGAAAATGAAGTCCATGTTGAAGATGTTGATGAAGGTTATGATCCAGGGAATGAGCTAATGTCATTGATACTTCAACAAAGCCGAGAAATAGTTGAAGCACATCAAAGTAATAACGAGATGCGGCGAAGAAGAAGGTTTATTCAAAGAAATCGTGAAGCCGGGCATGTGAGACTCTTCAATGATTATTTCTCCACAAATCCAGTGTATCCAGATCAAATATTTCGAAAACGATTTCGCATGCGAAGAGATTTATTTTGTCGCATAGTGAATGCACTTGAGAGTCGTTCATCATTTTTTCAGCAAAGGGATGATGCTGCGAGTAGACAAGGCTTGACACCACTACAAAAATGCACTGCTGCGATTCGTCAATTAGCTTATGGAGTCCCAGCCGACCATCTTGACGAGTATCTACGCATGGGTGAATCAACCGCCATTCAATGTCTTTTCAAGTTTTGCGTTTATGTGGTTGAACTATTTGGAGATCAATACTTGAGAAGACCAAATGCTGATGATGTTCAACGTCTTCTTCAATTGCATGATGAGAGGCACGGCTTCTCCGGAATGTTAGGCAGCCTTGATTGCATGCATTGGGAATGGAAAAATTGTCCAGTTGCTTGGAAAGGACAATTTACAAGAGGGCATGGATCACCAACAATCGTGCTTGAAGTGGTCGCGTCTCAAGATTTGTGGATATGACATGCATTCTTTGGTGTCGCAGGTTCACGTAATGATCTTAATGTGTTATATGAATCTCCCATATTCAATAACGTCTTGCAAGGAAATGCCCCGGAGATTAATTTCACGGTCAACGACACTCAATACAAGAAGGGGTATTATCTAACAGATGGAATATATCCGGAATGGGCTACTTTCGTGAAGGCTTTTCCTTGTCCGGAAGATCCCAAGAGGAGATTGTTTAAGGAAAGACAAGAGGCTGCAAGGAAAGATGTTGAACGAGCATTTGGGGTGCTTTAAGCTCGATGGGCAATTGTCAGAGGTCCAGCTCGTTATTGGTATAGAAAAAAGTTAAAACATATTATGTTAGCGTGCATTATTTTGCACAACATGATTGTAGAAGATGAGGGAGATCACGTGACAAATTGGTACAACGATGAAGGTGACGAACCAGCACAACCTGTCCAAGGCTCAAACCGAGGATTTCATGATTATCTCCAGATGAATTCTCAACTACGTGACAGTCATGTGTACATCACCAACTTCGTGCCGACTTAGTTGAACATATTTGGTCACAATATAACAATCCCTGAATTTGTATTTTATTATTTCACTTTATGTTAATTTATATGTTATCTTTTAATTATATGCAAGTGTATTTTTTTTAATATTGTTCTCTATCATTTCAAATTTTTAATAATAATTTAAATTTTAAATAATGATAAAAATATTTAAAAATATTATTATTATTTATTTAAAATAATAATAATTTAAATTAGCAAATAAAATTGAAAATAAAAAATACGTAGATAAGAGAATAAATATGTTAAAGAATATGTATGTGAGAGAATGTATATGTGAGATAATGTGTATGTGGCATGTGGATCACATACTTTTTGATGAGGTGGTAGATGTTATAACGTTAATGGAATTAAATCAATGCGGATGCCCTAAGCAGCAGTCTTGAAGTAAGTAGCCTTTCTTACTGTCCATGCATAAAGGTTATAAACAAACTATTTTAATAAAAAAACATAATGAACAAACTTAAATATACTTGGGAAATGTGTAGGCTCGCATGCAGATGTCTTGATCCTAATCCAGAGGTAAATTTACTTTTTGTCATTTTACTTGGCGGAGCAAGTCTTCAGCTTCTGTTCTTTCACCTCTCCATGGATCTTGGTGCAGCAATAGGAGAGCACCAGATTAAATTTCTCTGATATATTGAATATTTTTGATAGAAACAAGCATATAATTAGGAGTTGATTAGTTCGGAGATTTATAACAAAGATACAAACCAATTCCAATGGCTTCTGATCTCTTCATGATACGCAAACGTTTGCACAAGTCAACAAACATCCTGGATTATAATTGTTTTGAGACAAATTAAATGATGGTACAAACTTAAGAAATTATAATGGTGATTGATCCCGGGCCAACTTGCGTGTAGCCCCGCCCAGTAATCTGGTGCCTAGTCAGGACGAAATGGGTTTACGAGCCGGAGAGGCCCATTAGATGGGTGGCCTAGGTCGGTGAGTCGATCTGGCTCACTGTAAGATAAGAGAGTCTAAGGGGGTCGGACCCCCTAGAAGCCCTGGCGGCAAGAAGGTTCCAGCTCGGGACCCTCGGCTCAAGAGAGGCCCGGGTCCGAGAGAATTTGAAGAATATCTTTGGATAAGGCGGGGTACTCTCACATCTAGGAAATCTCGATATATAATGAAATTACTCGCGGGCTAGCTCCTGCGCCTTACTTGGCTCAGTATCCCCGATCGGACGCGTAGAGGCCCACGCTCTCCAGAATCGGCCTGACCCGCTGCTCAGACGCTCATACTCCAATACCCCTCCAAGTTTGGTTTCCAGTCGATGCGTGGCGGCCCACACTCCTGGGATAAGCTCGAATCAGAGGAGGCTTTTACTCTGTATCCTATCAAAGGCCCTCAGTTGGCACCTTCCTTCTAGGCCTTCAGTCGGCCTCGCTATTCAGTGTCCCCAGTCGGCACCTTCCTTCTAGGCCCTCAATCGGCATCGCTATTCAGTGCCCCCAGTCGGTACCTTCCTTCTAGGCCCTCAGTCGCCCTCACTATTCAATGCCCCCAATCGACACCTTCCTTCTAGGCCCTCAGTCGGCCTCGCTATTCAGTGCCCCTGGTCGGCACCCTTCTTAGGGGTCCTCAGTCGACCCTAGCATGCAGAACAACCACTCCCTGACACCAGACTACCAGAAGGAGTACGGGGTCGGCGCATGACTGGTGCCACCCTGGCCCCAAACGACCGATATCCCGCTGATGGCATGATCTTCCTATCATACCCTGTCCACCTATACTACGACCACATACACTGGTGTCAGGTCGAGTGACGCCGAACGACGCTAGCATTTAAGTTGACAGCGCCCCTTTCCTTATTTCGGTATGTCCTACTTCACCCTGTCACCTCTGGGCATGTATTGACTTGTCCTCGCTATGGGACAAAGGATGGCAGGCGGGGCAGGAGATGTCAGCTTCCCCGGTTATATAAGCCTCTTCACTCCGCATCTCGCAGGTACGCGCAATAGTGCATTCTTACTGTTCTATTGTTTTCCTTCTGCTTTCCACGCTCGAGGACTGACATGACCGTCGGAGTGCCTGGCCGGGGACTTTTCCTGGCGGGTTCTAATGGTCCCCGTCTTGCAGGTCAGTAGCGAGCTTCGTGGACAGCCTGATAGACCCAAAATGACTGTCACGAATGTGGGTCTCAAATTTAGATATTTATAAATGTGCTGGAAACCCTTTTTGCAATCAAAGAATAAAAGCGTAGTAAAGGGGCCACAGGTCGTATTTTTTCCAAGGACTAGTTCAAGTTGTTCGATTCGTGCTCGAGTTTATGTGTCGTTAATGTTTTTGGGTTTCAGATAAGATTTGGGGTTTGGTTTCAATCAAGCAAGGAAAATGCAATGAAAAGGAAATGAAACTTAACTAAGAAACTAACCAAGGTAATGGTAGCTAAAGAACTTAACCAATAAGAAACCTAATCAAACAATTTCACTTAATCGAATATGAAAATTTAATCTGATATCAAATGCAAGCCCAATGCAAAGCAAACGAATTGACACAATGTTTAGCAATCTAAAACAATTCAATACAAAGGCACTGACGAAACCTAATTTGACATAATATGCAAGCAACAAAAGGGAAAACTCATATGCAAAGATGGGTAATGGAATTCAAATCTGTTTACATAAACTATCTGAAATTCTGGAATGGAGAACAAGCTGACATTAAGAAAAAGAAACTGCTACAGAATTTCAGAACAAGAGCTAAAGATTGAACTGAGAAATCAAATGCAGTTATGGACATGAAGGCTTGATAAATCTGATGCAGTGATGCAATGGCAGAAAACAGAATCTGAGTTCAAACATTCAGCTGCAACCTAAAAGCAGAACAACAACAAAACAACTGAAACTGATGCATAAACTCAACTTCGGTAAAGATTCAAAAAGGCTAAGGCTAAGTTTGATACAAACTTCTGAACTGCAGCTAACAAGGCAGAACTTGAATGCAGAAACTCAGAAATGTCAACAATAACCTAAAGCAGAACAGTAGAACAGGTAGGAATCGAATGCACAATCAAATGTTTAGACAAGATATAAGAGATCTAAGGGCTGCTCGACAAAGACTTAAGAAGCCACAGTTGAAACATGTAACTTAAAACTGAAATTGTGCAAAGCTGAAATTGAAACTGCTAAACTAATTTGAAACTGAAATGCAACTAGTTTGTATTGAATCCAGAAGTTGATACCTAATGCTATTCAACTGGAACTATGCTACAATTCAATTAAGAGAAGGATTAAACTTGCAGGACACAAAATTCAGAAGCCAAAATAGAACCTGATACGCAACCAACTTGCTGTAAAAATGCAGAATTAACACTAAGATTCAGAATTGAATTAATGCAGAATACTAATATACTTGCAACTATTCATTACACAAACAACTTAGCTAACTTGATTGCAGATTTGAAAAACTATCAACTACAAGCAACGATCCAATAGAACTAATACAAACTTCAGAAACTACAGCAGATACGAAAAACAGATTTGAAAGACAATTGAAACTGAAATTACATCTGAAAAACAGAAATTAACTAAGGAAATTAACTCTCAATCACTCTCTTGTCTCGAGATCACCTTGTTCGTCACACAAAGGCAAGTCAAGAACCCCTTCAACTCGCAAACCAATGGAAATTGGCTCCCACTTCAGATCTGTTCCCAGATTGCACGCAGCTAGAAAAACCAATCCGATCCCTTTGATCTCGCGATGAAAGAATGCTGTGAAGATTAGGTGATGATCAGGACGCTCTAGAGACCCTCCAGGAAGCTCCGATTGAAGGAAACAACACAAATTCGCAATCAAATGGATCAGGAATCAGAAACTGATGAAACCCTCACTCAGCCCCTGATCTGATGCAAATCCGAGTTAGAAACTCCATAGAAACCTTCTCCAATGACTCAAATCTCGCTCCAAGGTAGTGATCGAGTTGGTCACGCCCTCAATGGAAGAAATCGCCGAAAATAAATTGAAGAACAAGTGAAGAAAATTCGAACTGAGCTGAAGACGCGACGCCGATCTGAACAGGGGAGATTGGTTTAAGTAGTTAAAACAGTGGACGGCTGAGATTGATTCCGCTTCATCCAACGGTGGATCTTTGTCCGATTTGATTCAAAATTTCTAGATCTCGATCAGAGGTCAGGATCATCCTCGTGGTAGCTCGGATCTTCCAGATCTGAAGCGGATGGTTCAGATCACCTTGGTCTTTGAATGGACGGTCTAGATCTCTCTGATCATGATCCAACGGCCAGATGATCTCCGATTGAACTGAAACTCTCAGATCTTGATCTGATCGCTTGATTAGACTTAATCCCAGCTCGGATTGATCAGAAGTTCTCAGATGGTCTAGATCTAACCGTTCTTGCATCGGACGGTCCAAATGAGTCGTCGCTTGATCACTTGATCTAGTCCACTTTTGACTCAACATTTGACCCAACCTGACCTAGGTCCATGATCCCTTCAAGCCTACAAGAGTAGATCAAAAATTTAGTGACAAAACAACTCGAAAATATCAAAATTTGTAATTAAGTCCAAAAAGAGTATAAATCTTAGAACCTAGAGTAAATCCACAATTATACAAGTAAAATATGGGTCAAATATGGATTTAAGCATATGAAATGATCAACAAAATGATGCTTATCAACTCCCCCACACTTAAGCTTGAGCGTCTCGCGAAAAGTACTAAATATGTATCCCCTAGTTTATTTCCAAACATAAGTAGAAGCAATTGAAAAGAAATTACCTAGGGTTGTTAATTCTCAAAAATCTAAGCTCAATAGACTAGTATCTTGTCCTTAAATCAACAACTTAACAAATTCAACCTTCATGATTCATTGATATGAATTTCACTCTCTAAGCCTCTCAAAGGAAATTTTTAGTGGCTCTCCTCCTAAGTTCTAAGTACATGATGAAAATGGAGCTCACTCATACACACATGCTTCTTGCACTACCATAGGCTTGCTTATTATCTACTCTCTACCATTATTCAAGATTAGAATCAATCATCCATAAAAGTTTATTCAAAAGTAAAAGACATATGAAATGGTAGAAATGAAGTAAAAGACATGAAAATAGTAAATTTGAATGAGTGGAAGACTTGGATGTTCAAGGATATTCTTGATGCATTTTGCCCTCCTTTCAGTCCATATAATAAAGTCCAAAGTGGAATGGAATGAGTCTTTGCAATGCCCTTCCAAAAATTTGATGAAAAGAATTCATGAATTCCTTTGTGCCAATTTTTTCCCTCTTGCGTGCCACTTTTGCTCTTCTCTTTTCTTTTCTGATTTTTTTTTCTTTCTTTCTTTCCTCTACTGAAATCAGAATGTAATAGAGCAGATCTTCAATTTGGATGAGAGTATCTTCACTAATTCTTGGTGCCGAAACTTCAATGTGCCAACTTGCTTCTTTGTTGTTTTTTTCCAATCTGTTTTTTTTTCAAATTGTTTCTTTTTCAAGTTAGCTGCTGACTCACTGATTTTTTGCAGCTTCTCCTTGTTTTTATTCATGGTACGATCAGCTTCCAACTTCTCCCAGATTTAGAGCACTCAAGTAAAACCGAATTCAGAATTCTTCACTGTTTTTTTTTCAAACTGCTTTCCTTTTCTAATTTTTGTTGGCAGCTGCAACTTGTTTATTTGGACAGCTCCACACTTAACTTGTAAACCTTGCAATTCACTGATATTTCGCAGCAATTAACCTCAATTAACAATGGAAAATCCACATGCTTCATTTGAGAATTTAAGCTCAACAAATTCAAGTTCCATCCATGGCACACTCACTTTCAAGTTGATACAAACTGTTTTGTTTCTTTTTTTTTTCTTCTTCAAATTCCAGAAACCCCGGCACTGATTCAGAAATATACAACTATAATTCAGCTTCTAGAAAAGTGGCCGAAACAATTTCATAGCATTCTTTTCACTTTGGCACAAAATTTCTGATTTTTTTTTCTTTTGCACAGATTTTTTTTTCACTTGTTTCCACTTGGTTCAGATTTCTGCACACAATTTCCTGCTTCAAGTCAAACTTAACAACTCCAATTCAGACTTTAGCAAAGTATCACTGATTTCATCTTCCATAATTCCTACTTCCCCATTCTTTATCCAACCATTTTTGCTACAAACTCTTTTGACTTCAAATTTTTTTCTCATGGCACAGTTTTTTTTTCTCTTTTTTTTTCATGCCTTTACTTCCATTACAGATATTTTTTTTTTCAAAATCCACTTCACCTCCAATTCACAACTGAATTCCCACTTAAATTTGATTCCAAGCTCCCTCAAATGGGTACCTTTTGGCTTAAACTCAAAAATGAAATGAACTTTTTTTTTCAAATGTTTCCATCACACTAGCCACTCCCCCACACTTAATCCTTTGTCCGTCTCAAGCAAAATAACATCAAAGCACATCCCCAAACAAACAAGTCCCTAGAAAGCATGGTTAAGAGTAGGAAATAAGGAAAGAAAATAGAATGAACATGATTATTGCCAAAAATTGACATGGAAAGGTAAACAAATTTATTAGCCTCTATAGATGTGATCCAATCATTGAAATATGATTTTGAAAGAACCTAAGCAAGTTCTAGAGTACAATCACATGTATGTGTCACAAAGATAAGGCTACCCCTCACTAGGTACAAATAATTCATCTCAAGTCCTCAATCAAGAATTCATGGCCAAGTAGTACTCAAGCATCCAAGATTTCATCCATGAGCTTAAACCCTAAGTTTTAACAACCAAATTTAATTTGTTTTCAAAAGACTCTAAAATGCTATGAAGACAATCTAAAGGGATACATTTATTCCTATTAATCAAGGAAAAGTGCCAAAAGACCTAAAATAGTATTTACAATGTCTATTATTTATTCTTCTACTCTACTCATGCATTTATTAGCAAGAATTCAATTCAAAAGAAAATTCTACTTCTAACAAGCATAAAGAGGAAAAAGGCAATGAAAGAAAATGCAAGAAAAAGTAAACTCCCTTTTATTTCTGGCGGTCGGAGTCTATCAAGGAATAATCTCCATCTTGGTAGTGGAGGAGTAGGAGTAGCTGAAACAATTTCCTTCATTTGCTCAATTTTATTTTGCATGACTCCCCCACACTTATTCTTCACAGTAAACTGTCCAGGTGGCCGAAGGTGATTCAAATTCAATAACCACTTCTGAGGTGGAGTGCTATGCATTAAAGTAAGTTCATCTCCTCCCTCTTTATTCTTTTTGGAAAACTTTCCAGGTGGTTGAAGACTGTCTAGATGGAGTACCCATTCAAGAAATCTCTGAGACCCTGCAAAACCATGTAAAACCTTTCTCAAACGTGCAGGGTAAGAAAGAAGTGTAGTATCATCCATCTCCACATAAAATGTATCTAAAAATGCATCGCATCCAATAAAATCAATTTTGGGTACCTCAGTAAATTTTTCACAAGCATGTTCTATATGAGATATATCAAGAAAAGTGTCACAGTCAATAAAGTCAGTCTCAGGTACCTCTAACAGTTTTTTACATTCAATTTCAGCATAAGAAATAACGAGAGATTCTTCACAATAAACAACTTCAATTTCAGGTTCTTCTAAAAATTTTTCACAATCAAATTCCATCAAAGGTGTATCAAGAAATGTTCCACAGCCCATCAAATCAATCTCAGGTACCTCCAAAAGATTTTCACATTCAATTTCGGCATAAGAAATAACAAGAGATTCTTCACAATAAACAACTTCAATTTTAGGCTCTAAAAATTTTTCAAAATCAATTTTAGCATAATCTGTCTCAAGAATATCATAACAATGCATAAAATCAAGTCTGGGTACCTCTAAAGAATTTTCACAATTATTTTTCACAAATGATGTATCAGTACATTCTTCACATGCAAATCTAGACATCTCCCTGAAATTCTCTAAAGGAAAAGAAGAAATACTTACCTGATCGGGATGAAAAATGTCTATTGGTTCTACAAGAAATACCTCCATCTCTGGCTCAAAATCTGGTGGACAATCAACTGAAATAGGTGATCCCTGGGTACTTGCTCCAATCATGCAAGTCCCTACACTTTCTGAAAATGGTGGTGGTCCCTGGGGCTCTGTGCAATCCCCTACACCTGTAGAATAATCTCCTGTGCATGCCTCCTTAGTCATACCTGCAACAACCTCATTAAAAAGATTAGGGCTATCAAAAACAATTTCATCACAAAACACAAAACAAGAAAAATCAGGTAAAACCTCCTCTGAAATCAACTCTCCTCTCACTATATCAAATGTACCATCATCATCAATGATCTGTACCTCAACAGTCTCCTCTGCTGTGTCTATGCTCATAATAGAACGATTTCCCTTAGGATCCTTCATGGCGTCGAAAATGCTAAACTGGACTACTGTGTCTCCTACCTCCATCGAAAGGGTGCCAGCATATACATCAATTTTAGTTCTAGCAGTCTTCAGAAAAGGCCTTCCGAGGATAAGTGGGGATCTACGTGCAAGGTACTCTCCCTCCATGTCCAGAATGTAGAAATCTGCTGGGAAAATCAATTCTTTCACTTTAACCAACACATCTTCAATGACTCCTGCCGGACGGGTCTGACTCCGGTCTGCTAGCTGAATCACAACTCCAGTGCTCTGTAGAGGTCCAATACCAAGCATCTGGAAGACTGTCCTGGGCATGACATTAATAGAAGCTCCTAAATCAAGCATGGCATCATGTAGCGTGGTGCTCCCTATCTCACAAGATACAGTAAACATGCCAGGGTCTTCACATTTCTGCGGTATGGCATGGATAAGTGATGACACATTCTTCCCCATGCTGACCATTTCATTTTCCTTAAGCTTCCTCTTGTTAACACATAGATCTTTCAAAAATTTTGCATATTTAGGAACCTGTTTAATCATTGTCAGCAAGGGTACATTAATTTCAACTTTACTAAAAAGTTTTACCAGCTCATTGTACTCTTTTGCTTTCTCCTCCTCCCCTTGTCTTCTGGTTGGAGTTCTCTGTTGGTGCAAGTTGCATCAATGATGTTCTTCTTTATGTGTTTTAATGTTTGACAATGTACTTAAGCCAGTAATATGTTGAACAGACAAAGGGGAGCGAAGGAGAAGTAACCTAAGCCTGAGAAAAGTCCTAGTTAAGCTAGGCATGGAAACCCTAAGACCTAGCGAAGGGCTGCTAGGCTCTGGCGAAGGGCTGCCAGAACGAAAAAGACCTAGCGAAGGGCTGCTAGGCTCTGGCGAAGGGTTGCCAGAAAGAAAAGACCTAGTGAAGGGCTGCTAGGCACCTGACGAAGGGCTGTCAGGAAAATAAGTCCTAGCGAAGGGCTGCTAGGCACCTGACGAAGGGTTGTCAGGGGAACAAGTCCTAGCGAAGGGCTGCTAGGCACCTAACGAAGGGCTGTCAGGGAAACAAGACCTAGCGAAGGGCTGCTAGGCACCAAGCGAAGGGATGCTTGGTATCTAAGACCTAGCGAAGGGCGGCTAGGCAAAAGTCCACCCGAAGGACCGGGCGGCAACCGTCTCCTGAAAGGAGTAGGTGAAGGGCGCGTTCCCGGGGATGGGAACTTGTGCCGGTTCGACCTAGGGTTTCGTGCAAATCCGAAGTCCGAACCAAGTCCTTAAGGCTAACATCACATGTATCCATGCTTTGTGTTTGTGTATCTTGCAGGTATCAAGAACCGGAGACAAAGCAGGTAAACTAGACAAAAATTGGTGTTGCAGGCTTTAAGGGGGGCGCCCCCAGCAAGGGGGCGCCCCCAGCAAGGGGGGCGCCCCCAGGCAGTAGTAAAGAAGCAGGTTTCGTAAAGCAGGGTGACAGGTGTCAACCGGGGCGCCCGGAGCGTCTGGGGCGCCCGGATTAGCAGCTGTTTTGCTGTTTCGAAGCCAGAACACAGGATAAGCCTCCACGGGGGCGCCCGAAGCATCCGGGGCGCCCTGGTCAAAGGTCTTATCCCCTGCGACGAGGTAGGCGCAAGGATAAGCTTTGACCGAGTCTTCCGGGGCGCCCCCGTCGACCAGGGCGCCCCCAGGAGGGCTATAAAAGGGGCTTCGACCCCTCTTCTTCGAACACACTTCCTAACTTCGAATCTGTTCATTCCGACTGACGACAACGCGCTAAAGACGAGGTTCTGCGACCGGGAGACTCCAGGAGGAAGTGCGCGGCACTTCGGAGGTCCAGATCGGCCGAGCTTCACATCTTTGTTTGGTTTGCAATTAATTTACAACATTACTTTTCTATACTTCTGTTTGTAAAAATTGCACTGTAAGTCGGGTTTCTCCGCCTCCGGAAATTCCGGAAAGGAGACTACTAGTGGACTCAACGCCGAGTACATAGGCCTTGGACGTACTGACCCTGGGGGGTTGGGAACCAAGTAAATAAACCTGCCGTGTCCCCTGTTTTGCTTTCTTTTATTTTATTTTTATGTTTCCGCTGCACTAACGCTCTGAGTCCAGAAGTCTTACGAAAGTCTTACGAAGTTTTTGACGATCGATATTCACCCCCCCTCTATCGACGGCACCGGTCCAACAAGTGGTATCAGAGCCGAGCCGCTCTTCACCGGACTAACCGCCGACGGAGCAACGACGCCAGGAGTTGAGGGGGAGCCCAGGGGTGAATCAGGTATAATTTTTTTTAATGTCAAATTTTAAGTTGCATATTATTTGTTTCAAGTGCAGGGAGAGAGGGCACTACAAAAATCAGTGCCCTACTCATAAGAATCGTTCGTCACCGGCGGCAAAGGAGGTACCAGCGCCAGGAAGCCGGAGGGACAAAAGCCATATCAGATGCTTCAAGTGCGAAAGATACGGGCATTACAAAAACAAATGTCCGGCGAAGGTACGTAAGATTTACATTCCAAAAGTCGTACAATTCCCTGTACTGTCCTTAGATAATTCAGTTAATTTTTCTGAAAAATTAAATTTACTGCATAGTAGATTAAATGTTTTGCATGATAAATTACAAAATGTGAATACAACAAAAATATCAGAAATTAATTGTTTAATTCAAAATATCAATTCAGAAATTTCAAATATTAATTCTGAAAATATTAATTCTGATAAAATTAATTCTGATAATTTATCTGAATCTGATAATTTTTCTGATAAAATTATTTCTGATAATCTTAATTCAGACAAAATTAATCGTAAGGATAATTCGAAATTCAAATTTGAATATCCTAAGGATAAATTCGAATTCAAATTTGAATATCCTAAGGATAAATCCGAATTCAAATTTAAGATTAATTCAGAAATTAATTCTGAAAATCTTAAAGATAATCTAAAGATTAATGTTGAAAATATACCTGAGGATAATTCTGAAAATAAAATTCTCCTAGATAATAACTTAATCATAGATAATATTAAAGATTATTACAAAACATTAATTAGTGGCCCAAATTACTCCACCTACTGTGAGAATAATGAAAAATCTAATCTTGAGGAGGAGATAGAATTTTCTAAGATAAAGACCATAATCAATAAAAATTACAAAAATTCAAATAAATCAAAATTATTAGAAAAACTTGAAAAGAAAGATAAAAATGAAAAAGAAATTTTTGAAATAATGAAAATGATGAATTTAAACCCACAATTATTAATTAATCATTATAACCTTAATTCAAATTAAATTCAAATTAAATCCAAATTAAATTCAAATTAAATCCAAATTAATACAAATTAAATCCAAATTAAATTCAAATTAATTCAAATTAAATTCAAATTAAATCCAAATTAATTCAAATTAAATCCAAATTAATTCAAATTAAATTCAAATTAAATTCAAATTAAATACAAATTAATTCAAATTAAATTCAAATTAAATTCAAATCAAATTCAAATTAAATCCAAATTAATTCAAATTAAATCCTAATTAATTCAAATTAATTCAAATTAATTCAAATTAAATTCTAATTAATTCAAATTAATTTCAAATTAATTTCTAATTAAATCTTAATTAAATATTAATTAAATTCTAACTAAATCTTAATTAAATTGTAATTAAATCTTAATTAAATATATATTAAATTCTAATTAAATCTTAATTAATCAATTTAATTCACTTGAATTACAATTACATCAATTTAATTCAATTAAATCTTAATTAATCAATTTAATTCACTTAAATTACAATTAAATCAATTTAATTCAATTAAATTACAATTAAATCAATTTAATTCAATTTAACTTCGAATTAATCCACTTAAATTAAATTCAATTAAATTCAAATAATTCAAATTAATTCACTTTAATTCAATTAATTCAAATTAATTCACTTAAATTCAATATAACTCAAACTCAATTAAATTCAAATTAACTCAATTTTAATTCAACTAAATCCAATCTTAAATCACTTAAACCTGAACCAAACTAAAACCTTACCCAAACCGCAACAATTAATTCAATAAAATCAAATATGTCAAAGTGGGTTGACATATTCGCAGGTTCACACGATATGTATCAAATCGAGAATTTGATACATTCTTAGAAACAAAAATAAAATGTCTTGACTTGTTTGACTCATGCATAATTGTCATGCCATGCATTTGCTATTTTTCTTTAAAATATATGACATGTCATTCATATTTAATTTTTATGCATAATTTAGAAAGGTCATAAGAAAAAGATAATTGAAATTTGGCAACATAGTATTGGGAGGAGGTGAGATGATAGTACGTTGGGGAAACCAACTCTAATAAGATCAAGTCTACTTGGTCTCTTTAGACTGGTGAAACCAGCCGAAGCTACCGATCCAAGACCCAAGCTAGTTAGACCAGAAAATGACCTAATTTAATTTGAAAATGAAATTTCATTAAAAGGCTTTGTCAAGGAAAGGGTGGATGATCCCATAAGGCTACGGCCAAAGAAGGCCTAGTGCATCGCCAAGACCTGGAAGCCAATTTCTGAAATTCAAATTCAAATTATCTTTTGTCAAATTCGAATCTAACACAAATTTCAATTAAATCTTAGATTTAATAATAGAAAATGATTCAAGCATCTCACAATACACCTATAAGGCAATCATGCTTGTTGTATTGATACATCTAAAATGGGTGAGATGTTAAGGACTAATGAATTGAAAAATATTTTTCAAAATTATTTTTCAAAATTGTTAGAATATTTTCCTAAATATATATTTTTCAAAATAGAGCTTTAACATAATAATGTTTTTATGGAATTCATGCTTGTCTGATTGATTATATATATTACACATTTTTCAAAAAGGTATATTATTTTCAAAAATTGATTGACTCACGTAATTAGACACAAGCCTCTTAGGACAGCACTAAAGTTCCTTAGGGCACTTAGATAGAGTCAAACGGCATTGATGCAGGGGGAGTGCTTTTCATATTTTTCAAACTGCACTTTAGAAACATTACTATTATTTGAAAATATCTTTTCGAAAATCATGCTTTAATCGTTATCACTTGTGGCTTTTCGAAAAAGCTTTTACCTATTGCAAAAATCAAATGTTTACCTGTTCTTTTGATTCTGATAAACCCTAAAGACACAGAGGAAGGTCCACTTCATAATCTAAAAAGGACTCCTAGGATGTGTCAGATTTAGGAGGAGTCTGAGTCAAATTTTTTTTAAGTCTTAAACTATTT
This sequence comes from Boesenbergia rotunda, assembly GCA_024364735.1. NCBI lineage: Eukaryota > Viridiplantae > Streptophyta > Magnoliopsida > Zingiberales > Zingiberaceae > Boesenbergia > Boesenbergia rotunda. The sequence goes on from JAGFNQ010002772.1 coordinate 563,883, forward strand.
TTTTGAAAATTCCTTTGATTTGAATCAACCTTAAGACTCAAAGGAAGAGTACTTGTGGTCAACAAGCTTCCCAGGACTGAGTCAAGTTTAGGGGGAGGTCAAATTAAAAGAATTATTCAATTACATGCTTTTAAAATACTAAAAATCTATGTTTTTCAAAATACCACTTGTTAAAATTTGTGTGACTTATGAAATGATTTTGAAATAATAGTTACTTAGGTTGGAAAATTCCCAGGACACTTAGGAAATGTCCTTGTGGTCAACAAGGTTTCCTAGGATAGTGTCAGACTGGAAAATAGACCAAGTTAAGTAAAATATTAGATCTTCAAAATTCACACAGTTTTTCAGCACACACTTTGTGAAATATTATCATTTTTCTTAAAAATTTATAATAATATTTACTTGTTTGAAAACTTTCCAGGACACTTAGGAAATGCCCTTGTGGTCAACAAGGTTTCCTAGGATGGTGTCAGATTGGAAAAGAAACTCAATCAAGTAAAATATTTTCAAAAAAAAAAAAGGTACTTATGTCTTTCAAAACCAATATTCTTAATTTTGAAAAAAAATATTTTCAAATGTATTGTTAAGTACTTAATTTCTCAAAAAAATATACTTATATTTTTTCAAAAAGGGATTTAAATAATCTTTTAAAAGTACTTGTACTCCTTACAAATCATCTTTTCAAAGTACTTATATTTTAAACATAAGAGCATTTTTCAAATTTATGCAATTTTTTTTCAAAAACAAAATTGCAGTAAGTATTTTCAAAACAAAAATTCAAAGTTTTTTATTGTTGATGCAAGTTTTTTTGATGCATGACAAAGGGGGAGAGAGTACTTAAGTTAGAATTTTTTCAGTTAGAAAATTTTTTACTCTTCCAAAACCTATACCTTGTAGTTTGTCTATCCCAAGGATAGTAATTTAGCCCCTTAAACCAATCTAACTTAAGTTATTGTCAAACATCAAAAAGGGGGAGATTGTTGGTGCAAGTTGCATCAATGATGTTCTTCTTTATGTGTTTTAATGTTTGACAATGTACTTAAGCCAGTAATATGTTGAACAGACAAAGGGGAGCGAAGGAGAAGTAACCTAAGCCTGAGAAAAGTCCTAGTTAAGCTAGGCATGGAAACCCTAAGACCTAGCGAAGGGCTGCTAGGCTCTGGCGAAGGGCTGCCAGAACGAAAAAGACCTAGCGAAGGGCTGCTAGGCTCTGGCGAAGGGTTGCCAGAAAGAAAAGACCTAGCGAAGGGCTGCTAGGCACCTGACGAAGGGCTGTCAGGAAAATAAGTCCTAGCGAAGGGCTGCTAGGCACCTGACGAAGGGTTGTCAGGGGAACAAGTCCTAGCGAAGGGCTGCTAGGCACCTAACGAAGGGCTGTCAGGGAAACAAGACCTAGCGAAGGGCTGCTAGGCACCAAGCGAAGGGATGCTTGGTATCTAAGACCTAGCGAAGGGCGGCTAGGCAAAAGTCCACCCGAAGGACCGGGCGGCAACCGTCTCCTGAAAGGAGTAGGTGAAGGGCGCGTTCCCGGGGATGGGAACTTGTGCCGGTTCGACCTAGGGTTTCGTGCAAATCCGAAGTCCGAACCAAGTCCTTAAGGCTAATATCACATGTATCCATGCTTTGTGTTTGTGTATCTTGCAGGTATCAAGAACCGGAGACAAAGCAGGTAAACTAGACAAAAATTGGTGTTGCAGGCTTTAAGGGGGGCGCCCCCAGCAAGGGGGGCGCCCCCAGGCAGTAGTAAAGAAGCAGGTTTCGTAAAGCAGGGTGACAGGTGTCAACCGGGGCGCCCGGAGCGTCCGGGGCGCCCGGATTAGCAGCTGTTTTGCTGTTTCGAAGCCAGAACACAGGATAAGCCTCCACGGGGGCGCCCGAAGCATCCGGGGCGCCCTGGTCAAAGGTTTTATCCCCTGCGACGAGGTAGGCGCAAGGATAAGCTTTGACCGAGTCTTCCGGGGCGCCCCCGTCGACCAGGGCGCCCCCAGGAGGGCTATAAAAGGGGCTTCGACCCCTCTTCTTCGAACACACTTCCTAACTTCGAATCTGTTCATTTCGACTGACGACAACGCGCTAAAGACGAGGTTCTGCGACCGGGAGACTCCAGGAGGAAGTGCGCGGCACTTCGGAGGTCCAGATCGGCCGAGCTTCACATCTTTGTTTGGTTTGCAATTAATTTACAACATTACTTTTCTATACTTCTGTTTGTAAAAATTGCACTGTAAGTCGGGTTTCTCCGCCTCCGGAAATTCCGGAAAGGAGACTACTAGTGGACTCAACGCCGAGTACATAGGCCTTGGACGTACTGACCCTGGGGGGTTGGGAACCAAGTAAATAAACCTGCCGTGTCCCCTGTTTTGCTTTCTTTTATTTTATTTTTATGTTTCCGCTGCACTAACGCTCTGAGTCCAGAAGTCTTACGAAAGTCTTACGAAGTTTTTGACGATCGATATTCACCCCCCCTCTATCGACGGCACCGGTCCAACATTCTCCCATTTGGAAAAGGCAAAGGAATAGAAACTTCCTCCTCATGAATCGAAATGGGTGGGGCTAATTTTTGAGTTGCTACCCTGTTTTTTGGAGCTGCTGTAAAATCTGTCTCGGGGCTGTTTTGTGCTTCGTTTTCCACCAAAATTGGAGGATTGCTAGATGAAGAAGTTGGGCACGGGCTAGGGGTGGTATCCACTGAAATTGGAGTGGTTTCGGTACTGATTTGGGCTAGAAGTGAAGATGCTGCCCTGTTTTCTGAAAATTCAGCTCTTGGGTCATTTTGAGTTGATGCAACCTTCCCACTCCTCAAATAAATTGCACTAACATTTCCTTTAGGGTTAGGAACAGCTTGGGAAGGTAATTGGCCTGACCCTTGAGCTTTTCTTTGATTTATGTCACTAGCCATTTGCCCAATTTGTCTCTCAAGATATTGATTGTGTTGGAGCACTTGTTGTATCTGATGTTGTTGAGCTTGTTGTTGCTGCATCATCTGTTGAAACATATCCTCAACCCTCTGTTGGGACGCATTTCCTCCACTTGAGCTTCCATAGCCTCCTTGGTTAGAGTAGTTCCTTGATTGACCTTGAAATGATGAGGTAGTAGGCTGAAATTGTTGAACTTGCTGGGATCCTTGAAAATGTGGCTGTTGGGGCTGAAAACTTTGGTTCCAAGGCTGGAAATTTTGCTGCGGTTGCTGAACTTGTTGCTGTGGAGTTTGATATGGTTGTGGATAATTTAGATTCCCTTGAAACCCTTGTTGAAACCCTTGAAATGGCTACTGAATTGGTTGATTTGGAAGCTGGAAATGCTGATTTTGGGGTTGAAATTGTTGATTTTGTTGCTGTGATTGTAGTGGTTGCTGCTGACTTTGCTGGAACATTTGTTGGGGTTGCTGTGATTGTTGTTGTGGTGGGCCTTGTTGGCAAAAAGAATTCCCATAATTCAAGTTTGGATGATCCCTCCACCCGGGGTTGTAAGTAGGAGAGTATGGATTGTTCCTAGCTTGAAATTGTCCCCTAACCAAAGCTGCTACTGACTCATCTTGTTGAAGGTTGGGGCATGAATCTGAATTGTGCTCCTTGCTAGAACAAATACCACATACACTCGTCAACACTTGACTAGAGGGTGGAGGTACTGAAGGAGTTGAATTTTTCCTTGCAACAGTTAGTTCAATTTGCTTAACAGCCGATGTGAGCTCCATCAATGCATTTTTAACCTCCTGCTGATCAGTAGGAACTACCTGAACTTCACTCACTCCTCTGGTGGTCAAGGCTCTGCTTCCAAATTGTTGAGAATTTTCTGCCATATTTGAAATTAGCTCCCTAGCTTGATGTGGTGTTTTATTAACTAAAGCCCCTCCAGCTGCTGCATCAATCAAAATCCTATCCATCTGTAATAATCCCTCATAAAAGTACTGGATGAGGAGCTGCTCACTAATCTGATGCTGGGGACAACTGGAGCAAAGCTTGTTGAATCTCTCCAGTAATCATAGAGTGTCTCCCCTACCACTTGCTGAATGCCACAGATACTTTTTCTGATAATTGCTGTTCTGGAGGCTGGAAAATATTTCTCTAAGAATGCCTTCTTCATAGAGATCCAGCTAGACACATGCCCCGTAGGTAAGTAGTAAAACCAGTCCTTAGCTGCTCCAGTCAAAGAGAAAGGAAAAGCCCTCAGCTTGATGTCTTCCTCTGAAATACCCTGAGGCTTCATAGTAGAGCAAACAACATGAAATTCATGCAGGTGTTTATTTGGGTCCTCTCCAGATAAACCTTGAAATTTAGGCAAAAGATGAATTAGTCCAGATCTGAGCTCAAAATCTCCACCCAGCTCTGGATAGGCAATGCTAGAATACTGGAATGAAGCATCTGGTGCTGGCAATTCTTTCATAGTCTTTTGGTGGTCTGCCATCTGATCAACTAAATAGGTAGAAATAGACTGAGTAGGAAGAATATCAAAAGCCTCTGAAACACTGAGCTGACTCCTCCTAGCTCTGAAAGTCCTCTCAATCTCAGGGTCAAAATCTTCTAGATCACCACCTGTAGACCTGGTCATAAAAAACAAGAACAAATCGCAGTACAAGTATAGAGAAAGATGAAACAAATAAATCAGATCAAAAGATATAGCAGTAAGTGCAAGAAAAATGGATCAAGAGAAAAATATGAAATGTGGGCACACAAGCAAAAATCAAACAACTCAACTAGTATGTTCCCCGGCAACGGCGCCAAAAATTTGATAGACCCAAAATGACTGTCACGAATGTGGGTCTCAAATTTAGATATTTATAAATGTGCTGGAAACCCTTTTTGCAATCAAAGAATAAAAGCGTAGTAAAGGGGCCACAGGTCGTATTTTTTCCAAGGACTAGTTCAAGTTGTTCGATTCGTGCTCGAGTTTATGTGTCGTTAATGTTTTTGGGTTTCAGATAAGATTTGGGGTTTGGTTTCAATCAGGCAAGGAAAATGCAATGAAAAGGAAATGAAACTTAACTAAGAAACTAACCAAGGTAATGGTAGCTAAAGAACTTAACCAATAAGAAACCTAATCAAACAATTTCACTTAATCGAATATGAAAATTTAATCTGATATCAAATGCAAGCCCAATGCAAAGCAAACGAATTGACACAATGTTTAGCAATCTAAAACAATTCAATACAAAGGCACTGACGAAACCTAATTTGACAAAATATGCAAGCAACAAAAGGGAAAACTCATATGCAAAGATGGGTAATGGAATTCAAATCTGTTTACATAAACTATCTGAAATTCTGGAATGGAGAACAAGCTGACATTAAGAAAAAGAAACTGCTACAGAATTTCAGAACAAGAGCTAAAGATTGAACTGAGAAATCAAATGCAGTTATGGACATGAAGGCTTGATAAATCTGATGCAGTGATGCAATGGCAGAAAACAGAATCTGAGTTCAAACATTCAGCTGCAACCTAAAAGCAGAACAACAACAAAACAACTGAAACTGATGCATAAACTCAACTTCGGTAAAGATTCAAAAAGGCTAAGGCTAAGTTTGATACAAACTTCTGAACTGCAGCTAACAAGGCAGAACTTGAATGCAGAAACTCAGAAATGTCAACAATAACCTAAAGCAGAACAGTAGAACAGGTAGGAATCGAATGCACAATCAAATGTTTAGACAAGATATAAGAGATCTAAGGGCTGCTCGACAAAGACTTAAGAAGCCACAGTTGAAACATGTAACTTAAAACTGAAATTGTGCAAAGCTGAAATTGAAACTGCTAAACTAATTTGAAACTGAAATGCAACTAGTTTGTACTGAATCCAGAAGTTGATACCTAATGCTATTCAACTGGAACTATGCTACAATTCAATTCAAAGAAGGATTAAACTTGCAGGACACAAAATTCAGAAGCCAAAATAGAACCTGATACGCAACCAACTTGCTGTAAAAATGCAGAATTAACACTAAGATTCAGAATTGAATTAATGCAGAATACTAATATACTTGCAACTATTCATTACACAAACAACTTAGCTAACTAGATTGCAGATTTGGAAAACTATCAACTACAAGCAACGATCCAATACAACTGATACAAACTTCAGAAACTACAGCAGATACGAAAAACAGATTTGAAAGACAATTGAAACTGAAATTACATCTGAAAAACAGAAATTAACTAAGGAAATTAACTCTCAATCACTCTCTTGTCTCGAGATCACCTTGTTCGTCACACAAAGGCAAGTCAAGAACCCCTTCAACTCGCAAACCAATGGAAATTGGCTCCCACTTCAGATCTGTTCCCAGATTGCACGCAGCTGGAAAAACCAATCTGATCCCTTTGATCTCGCGATGAAAGAATGCTGTGAAGATTAGGTGATGATCAGGACGCTCTAGAGACCCTCCAGGAAGCTCCGATTGAAGGAAACAGCACAAATTCGCAATCAAATGGATCAGGAATCAGAAACTGATGAAACCCTCACTCAGCCCCTGATCTGATGCAAATCCGAGTTAGAAACTCCATAGAAACCTTCTCCAATGACTCAAATCTCGCTCCAAGGTAGTGATCGAGTTGGTCACGCCCTCAATGGAAGAAATCGCCGAAAAAAAACTGAAGAACAAGTGAAGAAAATTCGAACTGAGCTGAAGACGCGACGCCGATCTGAACAGGGGAGATTGGTTTAAGTAGTTAAAACAGTGGACGGCTGAGATTGATTCCGCTTCATCCAACGGTGGATCTTTGTCCGATTTGATTCAAAATTTCTAGATCTCGATCAGAGGTCAGGATCATCNATTGATCACACAAACATTTGAAGATGAAAGTTTTGCAGGGAGTTCCAACTTTCGTTGTTTGTTTCCACCCCACACATTGGATACCTGGAAACCTTCAACTTTCTCGCCTTCAAAGGAGCTGCTGCATCGCCTCCGACTCAACCTGGCCGCGAGCAAAACTGCTGATGTTTAGTATTGGTTGTTCATAGTAATGCTTCTGTAACCTCTTGTGTCTTACATGACGATTGTATACACTGTTCTGGGACAAATATTAGGCAACACAGTTTCCTACTAGTCTTTCCTATCAAAGAAAATGTGTTTTCAAACATCAAGTCATGTCGGTCTAATGCTTTTGAATAGAGTAGTTGAGCTCCACAGACTCAACCGCAGTTACATTATTTGGTGATTGATTGACTAAAGAGAACATTCTTGAGGAGATGTGATCACACCACGGGTGTTAGAAGAGGCTTGTTCATCACATGTGCCTCCAGGTTTCCCAGGACCAAATCTGCCATTGCATCCCGAGTCTCGTTGGTGGCACTTCCGATATGAGGCACCAGCACCACGTTGTCCATGCCAAAGAGTTCCTCTGGCACATGCGGCTCGTGCTCATACACATCAAGGGCAGCCCCACCAAGGCGGCCCTCACGCAGTGCTGCCACCAGCTCCGGCTCATCTACATGTGGACCTCGTCCGATGTTCACAAGCACACCTTTGGGTCCTAGCGCATCAAGGACATCACGGTTGATGATATGGCGTGTCTCATTGGTCAGTGGGCAAGCCACAACGAGGACATGACAATTGACAGCCAAATCAAGAAGGTTAGAGTAGTATTTGTATCCTGTGTTTGGTTTCTCTGACCTTGAGTAGTAGCTTATAGGACAGCCAAAGGCTTCTGCTCTCTTGGCAACAGACATGCCAATCCTGCCAAGTCCAATGATACCGATTGTTTTGCCACTGAACTACATACAAAAGATTATTCTGAGATGTTACTACTGATCTCAATAACAGAAACTTTTCACATAAACAAATGATTATTAGATAATGTAAATATTATAGGTGACGGATGAACAGATTCAGACCAATATTTCTGTAGGTAAACATATTTGAAATAAATGAAGACATCGAGGAACCAAAAGTACAAATTATTTCAACCGGAATTCACCCAAGTAGTTTGTAACTGACATTCAACTCTGTAATAGGCCATAACTGCCATAGGCAGATCATTAATCGATAACAATCATAATATAGGGAAGTTTTCTGATGGGCACTTTACAGCTTATTGCCAGAGACACAAGTAACTCTGATGTGCTAATAAGACCATAAAGAATGCACAATATAGGAAGAAAGTTTTTCACAAGTATTATAATATCCATACTATAAATTGACTAGTTCAAGAGTACACGTTCAGATTGACATCATATAAAAATTTCATATGATGTCCTATGGCGTCAAAAGGAAAAAAAAAAAAGTTCATTCATGTAATCTGGCCAATGACCGATAGAAATGATGAATCACTCAAGAAAGCTAAGAAAATCTGCTTGACATATATCATACTCCATGGCCAATGTTCAGGTGGGCATGCAACTCATCATCTCATTATTACAAATTCTAGCAAACTCAGACGTTGAACCATGGTGGTGGAAAGGTACACCAACAAATCATACAATTTAAATCATACTGCATACGAGCAGATGTTAAATTCCAGTAAACCATGAACCCAATTGTTTTGTCTTTTGCAAGTAATCATAGATTAGAAAATTAGTCTATATATGACAAACTATTTACAGTCATGAATTAGAGAAGGAGCAGATATCTCCCAAATTATTACTCCATCAGTAGCTTTGACAAATGCAAACAGAAAAGGCAGAAAGATTGATCATTGACGAAAGTTCCAAAAAGGAGTTGCTCAAGGCATGAACGTGACAGTTTATAACTGCTGAGTATGAAACCTTGAAGTTCCATCGTCAATTACATCCAACAATAGCACATACAAATACCCATATGTGAGATCTAGCTGACTCATCACCTAGCAAGTACCTACAACCAACATTCTTAAAGACACTTGGTGCCACTAGGCAGCAAAAAATTGGAAGGCGTGAACGCAATGCAAGCATGAGCTTGGGCAAATTTAATATTGTCATATAACATACAAAACTGTACTACAGAAATCATCAACCATGTAAGCAAAGTTTCAAATACTATTCCCTACCCAATAAAACATCATATAATATAATTACTTCAAAAGTATCAGTAGCATCATGATTAATTATATGAGACCAGAAATTTCAACTATTAAGAGGATGTATCACATTTCCTTCTTTACCAACTAGTAGTAGTATATCTTGCTATGTGATTTCTCGCATTAATAAAACTGCATGTCCTTATTCCGAGACTTCACCTTGGAGGTTGATGTGCATCTCTAGTACACTTTTTTCTAGTTACCGCTCTTACCACTAAACCTAGTGGGGTTTCCGGTCTACTTTCCATGCTCACCTTAATCAACACAAAATAGGCACCCTCCAAATCTAATACATAGTCAAATCATCGCCGTACGACAAATTTAGTGGTGTAATAGTGAAGAGGTAGATCAAACTTTGACTACCTACGATTGAGACACCAATCATTAAGGGTGCAACAAGCAGAGATTTTCATTTGTTACCCATCTGTTAGGAACCCAAAGTTCCACTAATCTGTCCAAGTTAGGCAGCAGAACCAGAAACCTGAAACACTAAAGGTTACTTCATCAAACAGGAGGTGCTATGAAAGCCACTCACATGCCTTAGCAGGACACTTCTGTCCTGATCTGAGAAAGGTCTCAGACCAACCAGGGGCTCTGTGATTTTTCCCTTCTATTAATTTGCCAACTCAATATGGCCAACCATTGAGCGCTGGCAACATCGTAGACCACCTCGATCATTGTTTCCTTCAAAAATAAAATTTGCTAGTCCAAACTCAACATGTGCTATCAAGGGGATGATATATAAAAATTTACCAGTGCATATGTTCAACATACACTTCAACACCCTAAAACACTGATGGCATCTTTATGAATATAAATGCATAGTAAGATGTGATATAATTGGTTGAACAATGTCTAGGGATACAATCTTTAGATTGTTGTATAAAGTAATTGGATCATATGTCTCTTACCATAAAAATCGTAGAATGTGAAGCAACACAAATCATGAGAAACTCTGTAGAAAGATCATCCATAATGGTACTTTAGCATCTGATCAAGCCACACACTTTATAAAATCGGGTGTCATGAACTTTTACCAAGACATCAAGGCATATTATTATGGCATGCATGTTGTTGTTTGGCTTTGATGAGCACAAGCATGATTGCATACTAAGATCCATTCTTTCAGTAACCATGATAAGAAATCTGATCAAACATGTTAAAAAATAATGAACAAAGAAATAAAAGGATACTAAATCAAACATTTACTACCATTGCCCTAATGTAGCTATATAAATTCAAACATGGAATTTGGAGGCTAAGTAAAATTTGATAACTTTTACAACAACAACAATCAAATTTTATCTCACTAGATGGTGTCGGCTATATGGATCCTTTTACGCTATTGGGCTCTATCCCTGACTATGCCATTAGATAACTTTTACAGATTGTTGAAAATCAATACCTGTTTTTAAAAAGGATTTTACTTATAGCAAAGAATTCCTAAGATTCTAACTCCAACTTTTATGTTTTGGATTTAAGTGGGAAAATTAAAATTGGATGTTAATTCATTATGTTTGGGATCACTTGCTATGAATGTAATTGGTATTATATTATAGCGTTATTTGGTCTCATGATTCATGAATCCTCGGCAATTAACGAACACAAATCGGAATAACTTTAATGGGATTTCCAAATCCCAAATTTTCGAGATAACAGAATTTCTTTTGACAACCAAAAACCTAAATGCATGATTCCAAACAAGATATTAACATAATGAAATCAGAACAAAAGCAAAGGTGAAGAGGAGCAGATGAATCTCACCCTAGTGGTTAGTCTGTAGTCCCCTTCGGTCGCCCAGGCTCCGCTGCGGACATAGCGGTCCGTCACGCAGATGCGACGCAGCAAGGCGATAGCAAGGCCGATGGCAAGATCGGCTACGTCCTCGGTGAGTACATCGGGAGTATTTGTGACCCGGATACCCCGCTCCCGACACTTGTCGAGGTCGACCTTGTCGAGGCCAACACTAAAGCAGGAGACGATCTCGAGCTTGGGGAGTGCGTCTATAGTGTCAGCGTCGGCGCCGCACTTGCTGTTTCCTACGACCGCCCGGATAGCCGCAGCGTTGGAGCGGATGAATTCCTGGCGGCGCTCGGGCGGAGACTCCCACAGGCGAAAAAGCTTGCAGCGGCGTGCGAGTTCAGCTTCGAGGTACGCGTTCATTGGGACGGTGAGGAGGACGCCCAGGGACTCCATCGCCGATGCCGGTGAGCCGATCGATTGACGAGAGGCGGGTGAGCAACCGACGCATCGACGGAGAGCACAAGGACACGCCAGATGATGATAAGACTAACAGGTTAGGAAAATGCCAAAATTGGGAGACGGATTTATCTACAAATGCAAACTTTTTATTTTGTCCTCTAATTTATCCACATTTAAACACACCCCTGAATCTTCGATATTTTCCTTTCCCTAAAGAATTCCGATACACTCAGTGAAAAAATTTAATAAAACGCTCAATGAATGACGTACCACTTTATAGGGATCCATAGGTAAAAATATTTAAAATCGTAACGGAAATAAGATCTCTCGAGCGATCCATGCGAAAGAAAACTCATACAGAGTGATCTACAATTCCTATGTTATAGGAATACCTTTGTCGCGTGCCCTTCGCTTATCCCGTTAGTCCTTTGGTTCGCCGGATCTCTTACACGTTCAAGTGTCCGTACCTCTATGCATATCCACACAAACACGATCTACACATCGGAGAAGAACCACCTTAGTTGTGCTAGCAACTTGGGATGGTTCACAAAACACAAGAACCTTCACTAGGGAGTTATGGACAAGAAGGAAGAAAGAAGAGGAAGAGATATGCACCCTCTAGCCTTTGACAAGGGGGGGTATTTATACTCATCTAATGAATACCAAGGGTCTATGTCCCTTGAGCTCCTCTCATCTTAGTGCTAATAAAACCCAATGAATACCAAGCCTCTTGGTATTCCTTGAAACTCTTAAAATTCTATTCATCTAATGAATAGAATGTCTCTTAGCCTTCCTCTTAAATAATATTTATTAAACCTTTTAATGAATATTATCCATAATTAAGTGGTTGAGTCTAATCTAGATGAGTCTAACTCAAATTAGGCTCAATCCCATAATCTAATTGGATTCACTTGAGTGTAACTTAATTAATTCAATTCGAATCAAATCTTAGTCAAACCAAGATCAATTAATCTCCGAAGCATCGTGTCCTTAGTGTGTGACCCAATAGATTCTCATAACGTTGGCAATGTGTCTAAACCACTTTAGACACATAAGCAATGAGCGGCATCTAGTAATGCATCATTGCTACCCAAGTAACAAGAAAAGTTGAGATCCGACTAAACCTCCGTGACTACGATAATGTATGACCTTGTCCTTCTATCCTCGATATCTAGATTGACCAATGAGGCATAGACCGTGTCATCCTCAGTCAATTTTGTGTTTCTTGATCCCCGAGTAGACTCACTCAAACAAATGAGCTCAATATCTCATATTGACTCATTTGAGCATGGTCATGCGTTTTAGTAGTCCTACTCGATCAAGGGGCCCACAGATATCACTTCCATCATATGGGAGGGATAGATCTCATCTACATCACTCATATCCCTCCACATAATTCATTACATACCTAGTCGCCTTTATAGTCCACCCTGTTATGGGTGACGTTTGACGATACCAAAGTACATAATGTTGGTGCAGGCAGCACCTAAGTCAAACCTGGGTTTTGATAATGGCAAAAGGTTCAAAAGTCAAGATATTATGTTGATCTAACATGTTCACTAAGAATACAGGAAAAGAAGCCCTAGGTACACTAGGCACGAAGTTTTGGTCGAGGACTGGGCACGAAGCCCTGGCAAGGAGCTGGGCACGAAGTCCTGGCAAGGAGCTGGGCACCGAAGACCTGCTCGGAAGGTGGGCACGAAGACCTGGTCAGGTGCATCGGGCAAAAGTCCAACCGGAGGAGCCGGTTGGCAAAAGGAAAACTCTCCTGAGAGGAGTAGGTGAGGACGCGTTCCCCGTCGAGGGAACAGTAGGCGTCGGCTCGACCTAGGGCTCCATTTGGGAGACCCAAAGTCAGAACCAAGACAGCTACGGCTGTAAAGATCACTAATATTCTTGCTTTAGTATGTTTGGTACTAACCCTGGATGCAAGACCGAAGGAACGAGTTTCTGCAGCTTAGAACGCCCCAAAGGAGAGGGGCAGCAACTGGGTTAGGCGCCCGGGAGGTCCTGGGCGCCCGAGGTCAAGGCCAAACAAGAGTTGAGCAAGAAAACGCTTCGGAAGCTCACTGGGCTAGGCGCCCCCAAGCTCCCAGGCGCCCCCGTGGTCCTGGGCGCCCCGGATGCCTCGGGCGCCCTGGGTCCAAGCCAATGAAGCGATAGAATTCAAATCAGCCGAGAAGCCAGCAAACTGAGTCAACCCGGGCGCCCTCGTCAAACCTCGAGCCTGATCCTGGAGGGATAAGGGCTGATCGAGTTCCGGATGAAGGTTTGCGGATCGAGAGACACGTGGAGGGCGCCCCCAGGTGCACTATAAAAGGGGCTCGACCCCCAAGGCTTCAATACACAGTTTTTCAATGCCTCAATACTCTTCGCTCAAGCGCTCTGCTCCGGAAACTTCTGATCCTGAGGTTCTAACGCCGACGATGACTCTACGCACCGAAGAACGATCCACACCGGGCGTCGGTAACGAAGAGCTAGATTTTTGTTTTTACTGCACTATTTGTTAGTATTATGAGAGAAGTGTCCTAAGGCAATCGCCTTATGATTGTAATCATTTACTTTAATAAAAGAACATTCACTATTTGAGTATACATGTTCATGTATTTGATTGAGATCTTAAACTCATTTACTGAATGTCCGCAATACAATTCACAGCATGAGAGAATTTGTGATAAATTCACAACTAGTGATTATCTCTACATGTGCAATTGTGAAGTATTGAAATTGTCCCTAGTCGATGAATTGATAAATATAGACACTGTCAATTCTGTTGAGACTAGCATGAGTTATTCTCTAATCAGCTGATTCTCACTGGCTGGTGACATTGGGATGTCCGGAGATAAACATGGATGCTAGTTAAGGGAACTAGTTTATTGGAGTGACTAGCTGTAAAACTTCATATGGTAATCTACATATAGATATGTCAATGAAAGTTCTTACTGCAGCTTAAGTGCGATGTTCCTTTGACTTGCAGTGTTCAAGTCATCTTGGTCACGGAGACTTATACTTTGACATCTTAAGCAAGCATCTCTAAGGAGGTGTGGACCCAGGATGGTTGAGTATAAGCCGAAATGCCCAAAGATGTTTGAACAGCCTACAAAGGATTCACCACTCCTTGCGAGGAGATGTATACCCAAGGCCTATCGTCGGATTGTTACTCGAAGCCTCTGGCCAGAGCACAACATGTTCCGAGTATGAATCCTCTAGGAAACATGAGAGTAATTAGAATTCGTTGGACGAGAAAGACATTACTTGGGCTAGGTGTGACGTAGTCAGCCTAGTGGGGACTGACACACATAGATCGTGTCCTGAACCAAGTGGGTATAAGGTGGTGAAGGGAATGGAGCACAACTCATTATAGCTGCTGAAGGGTTTCAGAATTATTTCTGAGGTCAACCGTTGATCTTTCGATTAATTGGGGATCATGATGTACTACTAGGTGCCACTCATGATCGTTCTATAATTGGTTAATTATAGACGGCCAACATAAATCGAAAGCCTATTTAGTCACACGCACTACGAGTAATCCGAGGGATTTAAAACGAGTTGAAAATTAGATTTTCCAATCAAGAGAAATAAGTCGAATCTGAATTTATCAGAGGCGCACCGGAAGCTTAAAATGGCTAAGTCATTTGAAGGCTTATTGGACGAATTAAATGAGTTTAATTCGCAAGGAGACGACTTGGTTTGGCTGGCCAAAGAGGGTCCCCACCCTCTTTGGTTTGGCCGGCCACAATGAGGAGGGAAACCAAATTATTTGGTTTAAATTATAAAATAAATCAAACACGATTTGTTTTATAAAATTATGGATAAAGAAATTTATATAAAGAAATTTATATAAAGAGATTTATTTTCATGGAAAATAAAATAAACCCTGGATTGATTTATTTTATTTTATAAAATCAATTAGGAATTGATTTTTTCATGATAAGAAAAATTTATATAATAAATTTCTTGTGAAAATTTATTCCATAATAAAAGGGGAGATGTGTTTGTTTTTATTATAAACTTAGTTATAATAAAACTTGGCATAACGGAATAATTCATAGGAAAATTTATAAGAAAATTTTCTTATGAAAATTTATTCCGTTGGAAGGGAGAATTGGCGATGGAGAGGCTACTATATAAAGGAACCAAGGCAAGGCTTGAATTCCGATCAAGAGATTAAGAAGCAAGCCCTCTCTCTCTCCTTCTCTCCCTCTACCTCCTCTAGGTCCGACGCCCTCTACCTCCTCTAGGGTCGGCGCCCTCTCCCTCCTCTAGGGCCGGCGCCCCTTCTAGTTGCCGTGAGCCACATCCACCAAGAAGGTGCCGAAGAAGAAGAAGCGGGTCGCAACTCCTTCCTTCCCCGGAATCTTAATTCCGTTACTTGGTGGTTAGTTTCCATCTCTCTCTCTTGATATTCTTGTCGTGCCTTTGGAGAATCTAGTAGTTCTTGTCGGCACGAAACTCGTGCCTTTGCGAAGTCATCCCGAAGAGAACTCGGCGTGGACGTGAATAGAGGCGGAGCTTCCAAGGGACGCTACGGTTGGATCTCGTCCCTTTCTACGAGTTACGCGAGGTATTAAGTAAATTAGTTTACTTTCTGCAAAATTTTAAATGTATGATCATGTCTCCACAACTTAAGGTTGCATGCTAGATACGTGGTTAAAATAATTTAAGAAATTATTTATGCTAAACCTTCCGCTGCACGTAATTAAATTTTAAAATTACGAACCCGTATCCATGTCAACATGCACCCGGTCCCAACACTATTACTGTACAACTTCTTGTAATAACTTGCGCGATTATAGTATTGCCCACAGTAAACGGTCAAGGACCGTGGGTCTTGGAGTAGGAGCCGACCACGACTCTGAACCAAGTAAAAAATCCTGTGTTTGCGTTTGTTTATCTTTATTTCCGCTGCGTAATTTCTCTCAATCTAATCCGAAACAGTTTTACGATATTCACCCCCCCTCTATCGTATTCTATCGATCCAACAAGTGGTATCAGAGCAGGGAAGCTCAAATTTGGTGCAACCACCAATTTGAGAGTTTTTTCGGATTTTTACTAAATATTTTTTTTAATCGAATTTCTATCGTTGATCGAGGTTGGTGCAACACCACTCGATAAAATTGTTTTATCTTTCTCCTGCACTGCTAATCCAAGACCAAGTCTTGGGACATTTTTTTCTTTTCGTTCTCTTTTCAGAAATAACTCCTAAATGGTCATGCAAGAAGGCTTCAGTACCGCCAGACCACCGCTTTTCAGTGGGGAGGACTTCTCCTACTGGAAAAGTCGGATGGAAGTCCACCTGAAAACTCAGGTGGACATGTGGATAATAATCTAGTCTGGTCTGGACATACCTAAAAATGCTGGCGGAGTGCCACAATCCTACACCGAATGGGATACCACCCTAAAAAGGAAAATTGAAGCCGACGCCAAAGCAACTCAAACACTTCAATGCGGCCTAACCAAAGAGGAGCTGAACCGGGTAGGTCCATTCAACAGTGCAAAAGAACTCTGGGGTAAGCTAATTGAGTTACACGAAGGAACCTCCGACACCCGAATTAGCAAAAGGGACCTCCTCCTAAACAAGCTGTACATAATCAAGATGAACGACGGTGAAACAGCAGCCCAGCTTCACGCCAGAATTCAGGAACTGATGAACGACCTTCACACAATCGGTCACAAGGTAGAAAACCGTGACCTGATCAGGTATACCCTTAACACTTTCCCAAGAAACACCTTGTGGGCATCTATGGTAGATGCGTACAAAGTTTCAAGGGATTTGTCTAAAATTAAATTAGATGAACTATTTTCCGAACTTGAATTACATGAGCAGACTAACTGCACACTGACCGAGAAAGGCATTGCCTTTATTACAGGTAAAACTGGAAAGATAACCAAGAAGATGCCTCAACCTGAGCCCGAGTCTGATTCAGATTCAGAATCAGAAGACAGCGAAGGAGATCGACCCAAGCTGGTCCGGCTTGCCTGGAACTACTACAAGGAATTGAAGAATCAATCCAACAGAAGAAAAGCCAGCCGAAAGAAGGAAGATCCAGCTAAACCAACTAAGAACAAATCAAGTGTGACTTGCGTCGAATGCAACAAAAAGGGACATTTCAAATCAGAATGCCCTAACCTAAAAGAAGCCAAGAAAGCAAGAAGAAAGAAGGTTCTTCAAGCAACGTGGGACGAGTCTTCCTCCGAAGAAGAAGAAGAGGCCCCATAGTCGAACTTGCTCGCCCTGACTGCCTCAGACGAAATCGAGACTGAGTCAGAATTGAAGCCGGATGACGGAAAGCTCACATTTTCAGAGGATGGCGAAATAACTGTAAGTGGGTTTTCTAGAAATCAATTGTCGGAATTAATTGTCTATCTTTCTCGAGACTTGGCGAAATCCAAAATCCGAGTCGAGTCCCTCCAACAGGAAGTAAAAATCCTGAAAGCGGGAGTTGACTCTAGATCCTTAACTGAGAAAGTTCAAGAAGGAACCTCTACTCAAGTTGAAAAACTTGAGAAAGAGAACTCCTCCTTAAAAACTCAAGTCAAGGACCTTAGAGCAGCCTTAGAACGGTTCACTTCTGGTTCCAAGGGTCTTGACATGATCCTTGGAAAATAGAAGTCGGTTCTAAATCGATCCGGGCTAGGCTATCGAACCAAGTCTAGACAAAGATCATGTTATGCTGTACTGAATCGTTCTAGACCTAAAATTCAAGCATGGGTACCCAAACTATGCCTGAACAACCAACCTGGGTCAAATCAATATTGGATCCCCAAGGACAAGATTCACATCTTATCGAACCATTATCGTGGCTTTAGTCCAGGGGGAGCCAATTTAAAAATAATTTTTTTAGTTAAATGAATTTACTTTCGTGTTTTAAATTGCATGATTGCTTGTCTATTTAATTTCTGCAATTTACCATGCTTAGACTTAGGACTGGTTAGATTAAGGACTGAACCAATTAACTAAAATTTGAACAACCTAGTATTGGATGGCGGTGAGATGATAGTACGTTAGGGAAGCCTCTTCTAATAAGGTCAAGTATACTCTACTTGGTCTCTTTAGACTGGTGAAACTAGCCGAAGCTACTGATCCAAGACCCAAACTAGTTAGACCAGAATTTTTCAAAAAATAATTTTGAAAATGAAATTTCATTAAAAGGCTTTGTCAAGGAAAGGATTGATGATCCAATAAGGCTACGGCCAAAGAAGGCCTAGTGCCTCGCCAAGACCTGGAAGTCAATTTTTGAAATTCAAATTTAAATCATTCTTTGTCAAATTCGAATCTAACACAAATTTTCAGTTAATTGTAGATTCAAACACTCTTTTTCTAAATAAACTCAAAACCAATTTTTTTCAAAATTTAACTTTTTCAAGATAATTCTATCAAAACCTGTCTCACAAAAACCCTTAAGGCTAACGTGATTGACAACTCTAGATTGGGTGAGACAGACTAGGTTGTGAAAATCAATTTAGGCTATTCCTGATTCTAATTGGATCCAAATCAATAAAACTCTTTATGTGTAGGAACATAAAGATTTGGACTAATGCATGTTGGATAGCGGGTGCTCCAGACACATGACTGGGGATAAATTGAAATTCACCAAACTCAAGTTCAAGAACCTAGGCTGAGTAGCATTTGGTAACAATGCTACACTCAAGGTGATTGGGTCAGGTAACATTGAACTTAAATCTGACTTTGTTATTAAAAAGATTCTTTTGGTTGAAGATTTTAAATTTAACTTGCTTAGCATAAGTCAATTGTGTGATACTGGTTATGTAGTTACCTTTACCAACTCTAACTGCCTGATTAGAAACTTGCAAGACTCAGAAATCATGTTTAAGGGCACTAGGAAAAATAATGTTTACACTATAAACTTTCCTCTAGTACCTAAATACATGTTAACTCAGTTAGAACAATCGAACCTCTGACATAGGAGATTAGGTCACACTAATATGAGATTAATTTCAAAAATCACCCAACTTGGCCTAATTAAAGGTATACCTAAAATTAAAAATCATGAAAACTTAATATGTGAATCATGTAAGCAAGGTAAACAAACCAGGTCTAATCACAAACTAATTCAATCTGATCTAACTCAAACCACACTTGAGCTCCTGCACCTTGACCTATTTGATTCACACGGAGCCAAGTCACTAAGCGGAAACTGGTACTGCTTAGTAATTGTTGATGATTACTCTAGGTTTACCTGGGTTAGATTTCTAAAGACCAAAGATGAAACCCTAAACCTATTTAATGATTTTTGTAAGTTAATTGAAAATCAAAACGATACCAAAATTAAAAGACTTAGGAGTGACCACGGGGGAGAGTTTGAAAATCAACGATTCGAGGAATTTTGTAAGGTAAACGGGTACATACACGAATTTTCGTGTCCTAGAACCCCCCAGCAAAATGGGATAGTTGAACGAAAAAATAGAACCCTACAGGAAGCCGCTAGGGCTATGCTCAATGAATTTAACCTAGCTAACCAATATTGGGCAGAAGCAATTAGTACGACTTGCTACATCCAAAATAGGGTACTAATTAACAAACGACACAATAAAACACCCTATGAATTATACTACCATAGACTTCCAAACCTACATTACCTAAGGGTCTTTGGGTGCAAAGTCCATATCCTAAACACCAAGGACTATCTAGGTAAAATCCAGTCTAAGTCAACCCCAGACATCTTCTTAGGATATTCAACAACAAGTAGAGCCTATAGGGTTTACAATAAACAAACTAAGAAAATTGAAGAAACAATAAATCTGATATTTGATGAAGAAAATAACTCAAAATCTGATAATCCAGATCTAAATTCATCAAATATTGATCAAGAAGAAAATGAACATACTACTGAACCTTTAATTGAACCCCTAAATGAACTAAATATTGAACCAACCATTGAGACAATTGAACCAGCAATTCAACCAACCCAAGTAGTTGAACCAATCACTGAACCAAACCGACCAGCCGGACCTGAGGCTGAACCAAGTTCCAGAAAAACTAAGAAACCCAGACTTAGTCACCCAACTGATCAAATTGTGGGTGATCCAACCTTAGGAGTCAGAACTAGGTCTGCCTATAGGAACCTTAGTCAGATTGCAATGATTTCAAAAATTGAACCTAAGACCATAGATGAAGCCTTACCTGATCCTGATTGGATCATAGCAATGCAAGAAGAGTTAGCCCAGTTTGAGAGGAACCAAGTCTGGGAACTAGTACCTAAACCTGAGGGCAAATCCATTATTGATACTAAGTGGGTTTTTAGGAACAAGCTAAATGATCAAGGAGAAATAGTAAGAAACAAAGCCCGCTTAGTAGCCAAAGGGTTCAGTCAAGTAGAAGGGTTAGATTATGACGAAACCTATGCCCCAGTAGCTAGACTTGAGTCCATTAGGATGTTGTTAGCCTTTGCATCCCATAAAGGATTTAAACTCTATCAAATGGATGTAAAGTCAGCTTTTCTAAATGGATTTATTAAGGAAGAAGTCTATGTAGGACAACCCCCTGGTTTTGAGGACTTAGAAAGACCTGACTACGTTTACAAACTAACTAAAGCACTTTATGGACTAAAACAAGCAGCTAGGGCCTGGTATGAATGCTTATCAACTTACCTAATCTCTAAAGAATTTAAACAAGGTCAAATTGACTCAACCCTATTTATCAAAACCTTAGGAAAAGAAATCTTTATTGCCCAAATTTACGTCGATGACATAATTTTTGGGTCCACCAACTCAAACTTCCTAAAAGAATTTGTTAAAATAATGGAAAATAAATTTGAAATGAGCTTAGTTGGTGAGCTCAATTTCTTTCTAGGGTTACAAATTAAACAAACTAAGGATGGAAACTATGTTCATCAATGCAAATATGCTAAGGAGTTAATAAAGAAATTTAAAATGGATAACTCTAAAAGCATAAGTACACCCATGGACACAAATGTAAAAATAGATAGTGACCCTGATGGTAAACCAGTAGACCTTAAACTCTATAGAAGTATGATTGGAAGTCTACTGTACCTTACAGCCAGCAGACCTGATATTCTTTTTGCTGTAGGAATGTGTGCTAGATACCAAACCTGTGCTAAGGAAACACACTTAGCAGCCCTAAAAAGAATACTAAGATATGTTAAGGGCACCCTAAATGTAGGGATTTGGTATCCTAGGACCTCAACCTTTGACTTGTCAGGATACTCGGATTCTGACTACGCTGGTTGTAAATTAGATAGAAAGAGCACAAGTGGAAGCTGCCAACTGTTAGGAAATAGTCTAGTAAGTTGGTGCAGCAGAAAACAACACTGTGTAGCTCTATCCACAACTGAAGCTGAGTATGTAGCTTTAGGAGAGTGTGTAGCACAACTCTTATGGATGATGCACACTCTCAAAGACTTCAAGCTTAACTACTCTCAAACTCAGGTCTACATTGATAATATAAGCTCAATAACCTAACTAAGAATCCAATCCAACACTCCAGAACTAAACACATAGAAGTCAAACACCACTTTGTAAGAGATCACGTAGCCAGGGGTGAGATAGTCCTTAAGCATGTAGACTCTAAATCTAACTTAGCTGACATATTCACCAAACCCCTACCTGAGTCTGAGTTCAGCTCACTAAGAAGGCAGTTAGGGTTATGCTTGGTAGAATAGGTTAACTCTACTTTCTTTGTTTTAACTGCTTTACTTGATTTTAAAATCATTTTTACTTAGTTTGAAAATTTTTTTGGCATTTTAAAAATCAATTTTTCGACTTAGTTTTATTTAAAACTACCCCCTTCAAAACTAGGGCTTTTTCGCAAATGGACTTAGCCTAGGCCCTAACCCTAGAACTGCATGCACCTATAGATCTAGAAGCCAGCATCTCACAAGCACCTTAGGGTACTTTTGATTGATAACCTAGAATGGGTTGAGATGCTTAGGTCTTTGCCTTAATTCAAGATGCTTTAAGTCAGTGCATCTGCAGTAATTGGGGCACTAAATACAAATTAAACAGTAATCAGGTTAAGTGTCAAGCTTAGAAAATCTAACTTGAACACAACACTTAACTTGACTAACTCTAGCGAAAGCTACTGTCTATAACAGTTAGTAAGTAGCTAATTGGTTTAGACAGGACCCGACAAAAATAAGTCAAATTGATTTGGTTTAGTTTAAATCTTGAATTGGTTTAGTAAAGCACATTATTCTTTTGCTATATTCTTATGCAATTTTTTTTGCTATACTGCTTTTTTTTTATATATGGCAAAGGGGGAGAGAATGGAAAGGAGTAAAATTAAATTTAAGGAATTTTTTAAAAAAAAATTTCAAAACTTTATCCTTTCTTCAAAAAGTAAAATAATCTAAGTTATTTTCAAAATTATTTTTAAGTACTTGACCTAAGCTATTTTCAAAAGTGTTTTCTAAGTACTTAAACTTAAGCTATGTTTAAAACTTTTTTCTATGCACTTATCTTAAATAAAAAGCTTCTAAGTAAAAAGTTTCTAAAATACTAAAGAAATTGGAAAACCTTCACAACTCAAAAATTTCTTTAGTAATAAAAACTTTAGATGATGTTTAGAAAATTTTCTACTAAGTTATTAACTTGAAAATTTCTCTAAAGTGTAAAATTTCTAAGTATAAATTTTCCAAGTGCCCAACCAAATTTTTTTTGGAAAATGTTTTCTAAAAACTCCTTTTGAAAAATATTCTAAGTGTTGAAAAATCAATTCCATTTTAGACTTAGAAAATTTTCAAACTCCACGAACCTTTGAAAAACATAGGGGGAGATTCCTTCCAGGGGGAGGAAACTAAACTGGTAGTTCACCTGTTTTTACTTAACTTTTTGAACTGGGTTGCCATAAATCAAAAAGGGGGAGATTGTTGGTGCAGGCATCACCTAAGTCAAACCTGGATTTTGATAATAGCAAAGGGTTCAAAAGTTAAGATATTATGTTGATCTAACATGTTCACTAAGAATACAGGAAAAAAGCCCTAAGTACACTAGGCACGAAGTCCTGGTCGAGGACTGGGCACGAAGCCCTGGCAAGGAGCTGGGCACGAAGTCCTGGCAAGGAGCTGGGCATCGAAGACCTGCTCGGAAGGTGGGCACGAAGACCTGGTCAGGTGCATCGGGCAAAAGTCCAACCGGAGGAGCCGGTTGGCAAAAGGTAAACTCTCCTGAGAGGAGTAGGTGAGGGCGTGTTCCCCGTCGAGGGAACAGTAGGCGTCGGCTTGACCTAGGGCTCCATTTGGGAGACCCAAAGTCAGAACCAAGACAGCTACGGCTGTAAAGATCACTAATATTCTTGCTTTAGTATGTTTGGTACTAACCCTGGATGCAGGACCGAAGGAACGAGTTTCTGCAGCTCAGAACGCCCCAAAGGAGATGGGCAGCAGCTGGGTTAGGCGCTTGGGAGGTCCCGGGCGCTCGAGGTCAAGGCCAAACAAGAGTTGAGCAAGAAAACACTTCGAAAGCTCACTGGGCCAGACGCCCCCAAGCTCCCGGGCACCCCCATGGTCCCGGGCGCTCCGGATGCCTCGGGCGCCCTGGGTCCAAGCCAACGAAGCGATAGAATTCAAGTCAGCCGAGAAGCCAGCATACTGAGTCAACCCGGACGCCCCCTGTGTCCCAGGCGCCTCCGTCAAACCTCGAGCCCGATCCTAGAGGGATAAGGGCTGACCGAGTTTCGGATGAAGGTTTGCGGATCGAGAGACACGTGGAGGGCGCCCCCAGGTGCACTATAAAAGGGGCTCGACCCCTAAGGCATCAATACACAGTTTTTCAAAGCCTCAATACTCTTCGCTCAAGTGCTCTGCTCCGGAAACTTCTGATCTCAAGGTTCTAGCGCCGACGACGACCCTACGCACCGAAGAACGATCCACACCGGGAGTCGGTAACGAAGAGCTAGATTTTTGTTTTTACTGCACTATTACTGTACAACTTCTTGTAATAACTTGCGCGATTATAGTATTGCCCGCAGTAAACGGTCAAGGACCTGGGCCTTGGAGTAGGAGCCGACTGCGACTCCGAACCAAGTAAAAAATCTTGTATTCGCGTTTGTTTATCTTTATTTCCGCTGAGTAATTTCTCTCAATCTAATCCGAAACGGTTTTACGATATTCACCCCCCCTTTATCGTATTCTATCGATCCAACACATAACTCCTTATGTAGGGAACCGTAGTGACTTCAGGTCTAAGGACTATTCATACCAATAGTCATATGAGAAAGTTTATGATACTCATATGACAATCTATGAAACTTTCTCATGGCGGGTCAATTCAGTACACATTCTCCAATGTATACCT
>JAGFNQ010002772.1:590247-662028 GCA_024364735.1 Boesenbergia rotunda
GTCTAGAGTTCGAATCCTGGGGAAGGCAAAATCCACTGGCCAGGGGTGGGAAGTACTTGTGAGTAACGACCGCCCAAGAGGTCGCCAAAGGAGCCGCCAAATGAGATTTGGCCGCCCAAGGGGCCGTGGGCCGCCAAGTGGGCCACCAGTTGGGCCGCCCAAGGGGCCAAGGGGCCGGGTCGTTACAACTATAGTAATCTACAAGTCTTTGCTAAGCTCACCGAAGAGTCCTTTCAACCAAATAGCTTCCTTACAAGCTTCTTGTAAGTGATCTTGTTTTATCAATGTCACCTTGTGACAGCAACATCACCTATTACTGTGGATCCTTGTATAACATATAAACTAGCGGTTCTCCTTAGTCCCTTTATCACAACAAGAGACCCTTTACTGATCTTCATAGCTCCACCTTCACCAGTGTACTTGTACCCTTTGGAATCAAGAATACTCAAAGAGACCATATTTCTCTTCAAATCAGGGACGTGCCTCACGTTACCAAGTGTCCGAATGACACCATCAAACATCTTAATTCTAACTGTACCAATACCAGCGATTCTGCAGGATGTATTATTGTCTATCAAAACGGCACCACTCGAAACTATTTCATATGTTGAAAACCAGTCCCGATTGGGACACATATGAAATGTACAGCCAGAATCAAGAATTCATTCCTCACTCTGCTTTAAATCAGCATCAGATGCAACAAGAAGTTCACCATCACTGTGATTTTTGGCAACATCAGCCTCACCAGACTTCTCTGATTGTTTTCCCATCGAATTTTCACCTGCCCTATTATTCTTATTCTGCAGCTTGTAACATTCTGATTTGATTTGACCCTTCTTCTTGCAATAATTACAGATCTTATCGCTATATCTGGATTTCGACCTACCTTTAATATTACCATCAAAGTCTTCCTCCTGAGTCCTTCCTCGAATAATATGACCCTCACCCTGAGGCGCAGATCCTTCGACAAGCTGTTTCATTTTCTCTTTTGAAAATAATGAATCATAAACTTCATTCAAAGTAAGAGTATCACGACTATATAAAATAGTATTTCTAAAAGTCGTATATAACGAGGGTAAAGAACACAGTAAGATCAATGCTAAATCTTCATCATCATATTTGACCTCCAAAGCCTCTAGGTCAGAGATGATTTTCTTAAACACGGTCAAGTGATCTCTTAACGACGTACCTTCTGCCATGCGATGAGAATACAAACGTTGTTTCATACCTAATTTGCTCGTAAGACTTTTTCTCATGCACAACTGCTTCAGTTTTAGCCATAGTGTAGCAGCGGATTTCTCCTTCAAAACATCCTGTGAAATCTCATTTGATAGGTGAAGGTAAATCTGAGATAGGGCTTTTCGATCCTTACGTACCTTTTCCTCCTTTGTCCTTGTCGAGGGTATGTTGTCTGTCCCGAACAGTGCGTCATCCAAGTCTAGATACGCTAGCACCACTCGCATCTTAACTTGCCACAGTGTAAACCTGGTGTTGCGATCCAGAAGCGGAATATCATACTTCATGCTTATCGTTGTCATTAATCCCGGTTGAAATCCTCAAAACCAACCTTGCTCTGATACCACTTGAAACTAGATTAGCACGAAAAACGACAACAAGAACAATAGAGAACACACCAAATTTACGTGAAAAACCCTTGACGGGAAAAACCACTGACAGAGAAGGAAAAATCACTATGAACGGTGGAATACAAAGTCGGCGGCTCTCATACCATAATAAAATAGAGAGAAGTAGAGAGAAAAGAGAGGTAGAGAGAAAGAAGGAAGAGGTAACAAATTAACTTTCTTGATTGATAAAACTTATCCATGAGATACATAATTTATAGAGACCTTAGGATACTTAGTCAAATGAAAAATTAATAACGAAACTGTTAATTAACAGATTTATAAAGAATCTATTAATTAACATATTAATAAGAAAATATCTAATAATAAATTAACGGATCAAACTTAATTCGGGTCACTAAACTTTAACAATCGTCATCCATGTCTAGATATTATGTTGGTTGTCGGTGACCCATCTACCAACAACCATAGTTAGCTCGCCAATCGGCTAACGACACACTGACCACCACAACGGCCATCTCATGCACTTGCTTGTTGGTGATTGACCAATCACCAACAACAAATAACCATCTGCTTCATGTTCGATGATAGTTTTGTTTCTAATTAGCTCCACTCCTACTAAAATGCTTTGTTTATAAAAATCTTCTAATGGTTACATGATGCTTAAATAACCAATGATGCTGCTTCAAGCGTGTGTTTGTATGTAATCATTAAAAAATTTCCAATTGCTTCCATAAACTATTGAACTAGCTTGATTGATCGTCCTCTCTCTATTGGGCCATTTAGATCGATCAACATCTCAACTCAATCATATTGCCCAATGCATTTGTTCCTCCTTGCATGATTAGCTTACTTAGGGTAGTTGACATGTCACTAACTAACCCCTCAACGTACAACAATCAATTGACCCCTTGACCTTTAGGAGCATTTAATCCTCTTGACGTATACCTAACACTAGCTCATTTGGTTTGCCCATCCTACTTTGCTCAATTGTTATATATATATATATATATATATATATATATATATATATATATATATATATATATATATATATATATATATATATATATATATATATATATATATATATATATAGTCTTCTTCCTTGGCGCGACTGCACGGTGGTCACCGTTGTCCGTCGTCCATCGCCATCGCCCGCCGCACGGTGGTCGCCGTCGCCCGTCATCTGTCGCTACTCATCGCCCGGCGACGAGCAGCGACAGACGACAGGCGACGGCGGCCACCGTGCGGCGGGAAACGGCGGCCATCGTGCGGCGGGCGACGGCGACGGACGACGATTAACACCGTGCGGCGCGCGACAGACGACGGGCTACGGCGACCACCGTGCGGCGGGCGATCGATCGGGCTGCAATGGGCGGAAGGTGCAATGAGCCCCGACGGGTTCATGTGTCTCTCTTGGCTATAGTATCGTGTTCGGGGGCGGCGGTCGCCGTCACTGGCGAGTGGCCGCAATAGACGCCGGCGACAGACGATGGGTTCGTGAGGAAATGTTCATTTTTTTAAAATGAAAGGCAGGCTGGCGCGCATGGGCGCGTAGGATTTGTCCCGTAGGAGATCAGACCTTATATATATATATAGAGAGAGAGATTTGATCTCCTACGGACCGCGGGGTGCGGACTGCTTCCCTGATCGGTCACGCACGGCGCTGCACTCCCGTGTCAATCGGACACCATCGGTGCCCCCCCCTCCCCCCGAACAAAACTATAATCCTAGGAGTATAGTGAATAGCGAAATTATATATATATATATATATATATATATATATATATATATATATATATATATATATATATATATATATATATATATCATTGGATAAATGTAAAAAATATATATAGGGGGAAAGGAAAAATCAACAGAGCGATACTTTTTATTAGAATAGTCAAAAAGACGTTTGTTTTATTTATTATCAAAACAACTATTCATCATGGCTCAATTCATTTTTATTCTAAAAAATTCCCTTGTTTGATATTATAGTAGTAATTATGAATTATAATTATTACAACATGGACACTTCAACAATAGTCAACACTAATAATATTATATTATAACTGCTACAGTGCAATTCCAACTCCGATATAGGTATTTCATTTTGATCAATCTCTAAATTATCTTTAAATCCCTATTTCCATCTTAAACTTTACTATGAGTCCTTATGTCCATTCCCTACATACAATGTTTTATTTGCTTCAATTTTCTAATACATACTGATTTATTTAATTACCCTCATTATTTTTAGGTACGAAATATCTAAAATGAGGTATCATTTTTCCTAAATTTAATATCATTTACCTAGAATATAGTATATTTTTTTATTAAATTGAGTATGATTCTTTTTCAAATCCAATTAATCGAGAAATGATTCTTTTTCAAAACCTAATTGATCGAGAATCGATCGGAACTGCTCATAATTGATTGGAATTACTCCAATCGATTGAGGCAATCGACTGAGAAACTCCGATTGATTAAAAATTGATCGATAATCAATCAGTTGTATTTATCATGAGAGAACATCACCTTTATTTTTTATAGGTATAAAAAAATCCAAAAGTAAGTATAATTTTTCCTAAATTCAACATATTTAAATTAAAATTTAGTATATTTTCTATCAAACTGAGTATAAATTTTTGTTTCATTTGATCAATTGATTAGGAATTCATGCCAATCAATTGAGTCATACTCAATTTGATAGAAAATATACTAGATTCTAGTTAAATAATACTGAATATAGGAGGAATTATACCTTATTTCGGATTGTTTGTACCTAAAAAAATCGAGGATAATTAGGTAAATCGATAGATGAAGCAAATAAAATTTTATATGTAGGGAGTTGAAATAAATTTTTTCTAACGTAGGGACTAAGGAGGAAGTTAAATTTTTTATTAGAGAGTTTAAGATAATTTTCCCTTGATCAATTATACTAGTCAATATTGTATTATAACAACTATAAAATCATAGTTGTAATATTATAGTTAGTAGTTATGATTTTGTAGTTATTACAATGTCACTAAAAATAAGAGTATTTTTAAAAATAAAAATGGAT
Organism: Boesenbergia rotunda; assembly: GCA_024364735.1. NCBI lineage: Eukaryota > Viridiplantae > Streptophyta > Magnoliopsida > Zingiberales > Zingiberaceae > Boesenbergia > Boesenbergia rotunda. The sequence continues at coordinate 594,898 of JAGFNQ010002772.1, forward strand.
TAAGACAGGATAAGATGTTGTTTTGATAATAAATAAAAAAAGAATGTCCTTTTTGTTTTTTTTTACTCCAATAAAAGAGGGCATCTACTTGATTTTTGCCCAAAAATATATTCTTTGAAATTTTTTTTAAAAAAAAAGTAAAAATTTTCTAAGTGTGAGATAATTATTATTTATGAATAAAAAATTACAGTTTTATGAGAATGATATTTTCAGTTTAATTTTCAAAGAATATTAATTTTCAAAGAATTCATTAAAAAAGTAATTACTGCTATAATCAAAATATATTATCAATATTAGAAAGTAAAAAATGCTTAGTAATTAACTCTTTCACTATTGTCTTTACTTTATTTGTTTTATTGGAAAAAAAAGAAAGAGAGAAAATTTAGGAAAGCAACGAAAGGATTTAGATTTTGTAAATATTAAGGAGAGAAAGTGAGAAAGGATAGAAAATTAAAAAGACGAAACACCTAATTTTGTTTTTAAAATAACCTTTTTTCCTCCTCCATAAATATACTTGCCTCTTATTTTCTCTTCTCTTCTCTCAACTTAATTAGATGTAGATTCGATTACGATTCAGAACCGATAGTTCAATAGTTCAAAACTGTTTGGAACTATTGATTCACAGTTTGTACATGGTTTACTACGATTTGTCATGATTCAAAATTATTATATTATTTTTTAAAAAATAATTTTATAAATTTATTTGTCGGTTCGATTATTGTTGGACTTATTAAAAATTATAATATAGTAAAAAATATTAATTAGTTATTAATTAATTAATTAATATATAAAATTATTTAGTGATAAATGATTATAAAATAATTAAAAAATAAAGAAACTTTTTAAAAAGTAGTTATTAATTAGTTAATTAATTAGTTAATAGGTGTAGTGTAGTTGGTTAATATGTTAAATTTTAAATTGGAGGTCTATGTTCAAATCTTAATATATGGGTTAGGTCCGTCGGGCTGATTTTGTTTCAGCCCGGCTAACCAGGTCAATGGGGACCCGGTCCTGGGTCGAGTCTAATAGATCCCTCCCATTTTTCATGTGGTAAGAATTTCAATTTAATCCTCCCAAAGTAAATAATTTCTCAGACTTTCTTTATACTCCCATTTTTCTAATATACTTTCTCAATTATCCATCTTCCCTAGCAAAGACCATTTGAATATTATTGAATTATGAAGTTATTTAGTAATGATTGTGAGAGGTTGATTTAGGGTAGTTTATTAGAACAAATTAAGCTTTCAAATACAAATTATGTAGCACAAGAATATTCGCACATAATGTGGGATGATATATACAATTAAATATAGCGCCGCCCCTTCAGCTCGCACATGCAAGGCCTCTTCCACGAATCAAAGAGAAACATTGCACCCCTTGTTTTAAATTGACACTGAGGTCACATCATCGATGGATCTTAATACAATTTTCGTGTTTTTATAAGGGAATAATTAAAAACAATAATAAAGAATGACGGTGAAGAAGATATATATGAACATGTCACGGCGAGACAGAAAAATCCAAATTAAACATGTCACACCAGAGAAAATAAATACACAAACACAAACACAATCCCCAATTTCAACCACATATCACATGCATGCATGAACGCCACGCCACTAGGTACCAACACTCTTTGCATCAAAACATATTAATATTGAATATAAAATGCAATGCTTAATTAATTTGTCGACTGTTTGTTCATGTTTAGTAGTTTATACAAACTTGCATGCCTACGTTGAAGAGTCATTTTCTAATATCTTAGACTTTTTAAAGAGTTCTTGTCTTTTATATATATATATATATATATATATATATATATATATATATATATATATATATATATATATATATATATATATATATATATATATATATAGCTAGAGGCATTGTTTATTTTGCTTTAATTGTGAGTAAGAATATTTTAACTATAATGAAAGTAAAGGATAATAAATCTATATATCAAATTCTCTAACTTATTAGACACCTTGTAGGGATGAATAATTTAACTACAAGTGGCAAAAAAAAAAAAGAAAAAGTGAAGCGCTAGCTCGTCCTAATGCTTCTGCTAGCAAGTACTCTTAAGACCAATATAATGCGATTACACGAAGAAGTAACTTATGATAACTAAAGAAGATAATGGATGGGAGGTGAGTTATTCCAGGATAAAAAATATACGTCTGTCAACCTCAAGATTCAACCCTTAATCATATATGGAAAATTATCAATCACCAGCTCAGCTTTGCAGGGTAACGTTTTAACTACAATAATAATTTTTCTTGAAAGAGAGAGAGATCGCAGTGGGGGAGAAGCAGGGAGCTGTACCTATCCTGTCAGTGCAATTAATTAATGAATGGTATTAATTAATATTCTTTTATAGGAAACAGTACGTTAATATTTAATTAAAAATATGTAAGTGATTGGATGGACGGCTATATTGATACTTGTGCGATACTTTAATTTTAAAGTTAATCATATTCTCGTTGTCGGAATAGTTCTACGTATGTCAATCCAACTATATATATATATATATATATATATATATATATATATATATATATATATATATATATATATATATATATATATATATATCTTCGGTCTGACGATGAAGATAGTTGTTGGGGGCTCGATCTGATAAACTCGTTGATATGATGATACGGGCCTCGACTATAAATTGTTTATCAATGAGCCCTTTCAAGTTTAGTTAACACATTGATTTGGGCTAGCTTAATTGTCGCATACTTTATGTAATCAATAGTTAATCACTCCTTTGAGATATCAAGGTGCCCTTTCGGATAAATAATGAGACCAATGAAACGACTGGACTATTTCTCTTTAAGATGATTGATATTGCCTTATTGTATGTATAAAAGTAATTATTTTCTATGATATAATGGTTTTTGTCTTCAAATAAGAGAACTTTAAATTTTAAGTCCTAACTAATTATAACTTCGACAACTTGAAAATCTTAAAGGAAGAAAGGGGAAGAATTAGTGTTAGGATCTTGCGAGCTAGGATGCCGATCGTGTTCAATTAAATTCGACGACACATGCACAACATCAAAATTTTACGTTGTTCACCATCTCTCAAGGTGACTACTTTAAGATCTAGGCTTAGCGATCTATCACTACTATCCTTTTCTTTCTTAGATATTTTCTAGAGGTGGAGAACCTTCTTATAACACTTGTTGTTGTTGGACAGTTTTCCAAAGATTGTTTGTCAAAAATTACTTAGATAGTTGATGAATTGAAATATACTCAGAAAAAACAACTTTAGACCTGTTGAGTTGACTTGAGTTGATAATCTTAGACCGCTAAGCATGAAGATAGAGCAGATTGGAAAACTGGGTTGTCTCGAGGACTTGGCTGAGACATACTGAGACTGAGATGCTCGAGACCGAGACAAGCCGAGATAGTTGAGTGCCAAGACAACCGAGACGCCGAAATAGTTGAGTGCCAAGATGCCATGTTAGCAGAGTTTTGAGACGTCGAGATAGCCGAGACACCAAGACATGAAATGAAGATGTAGAGGCTTGCATTTGACATAGTTTTCTTAAAACATATTTATCCCCCTTTGGTAGTGCTTCAAGGTTACAATGAACGTCAGTTTTCCAGGATACAACGGAAAAAAACCATGGAGACAACTAGGCATTAATGGTTGTTTGTGGTGAGTTGAGAGTGTACCCAAATGTTATCATGAGTAGAGCTGCCTTGTGAGTGCACAATAGAGAGAAAGAAATGGGGGAATATAAATTTTCAACGTGGGATTAAAGTTTTCATACACAATGGAGTTCTCTCGATCCACCTCTTTATTTCCATTCACATTTCCAATAGTTGTTTACAAGCAACATAAACAACACAATGAAACAAAGATAAATGAAAGTAAACCACTTTACAAATTGATTAGAAAACTTTGTTTTAAATGTATTGTTGACACTTTGGATTACCTCTTGATGGTAGGAGATGCAATAATACTTTGTCTCCAAACTCTCAGGAACTAGCTAGATTAAAATCATCTTGAAATCCATCTTTAAAGGATTGATGTTTGTGTAAGATCGAGTTAGAGAGATAGAGGGGGGGGGGGTGAATATCGCTTCGAAAAACTTTCGGATTTAATCGAGTACGCAACGGAAAATAGAACACAACACGCTAACCCAAGTTTTTTTTACTTGCTTCGAAGTCTTGACCGACTCCTACTGCAAGGCCCACGATCCTTGATCGTTTGCGTTGGGCAATCTCTAATCAACGAGAGAATGTACAAATTACAATATTAAAGTGTGCAATTGAAATAATACAAATATACTGACTCCTTTGAAGAGTTGAAGACTTTCGCTTAGAGAGTCGGACGACGTTTCTCCGTTTGATGAGGCTTTGATCGAACAACACACAGAAGAGCAGAATGATCTCAGAGATAGAAGTTGTGTTCTGGGTTGCTGCCTCGACCCCTTTATATAGTGAGCATTTAGGCGCCTGAATGACCATTTAGGCGCCCTAGTCGCACTGTCTCGCGCGGCAACTCTATCCACTGCGTAGTCAAACTCTATCCTGGCTCAGGCACCCTAATCCCTTTCAGGCGCCTGAGTGCCAACGTGGCTCCTCCACTCAGCACTCGCCATGCAAGCTTAACCGTTGCGCCAACTTAGCCACCCACTGCCAGTTCCCAGGCGACCGAGTCCCTTTTAGGCGGCCTAGTCCAACTGGTACAACTTCTCAGCTGCAACAAGGGTTAGTTCCATACAATAATATAAATAAAATTTAATGCAAGAATGGATTACAATCAGTGTTGTCTTGGTCCTGACTTTTAGGTTTCACCTGAAACCCTAGGTTGGACCGATGCCTATTGATTATCCGGGTCGAGGTCCAACCGGAGGAACACGTCCTGACCTAGTCATCTCAGCAGAGTTTATTTTTTGCCAACCAGCTCCTCCGGTTGGACTTTTGCTTGGCCTCCGAGAACCTGAAACTTGACGACGCTTGACCTCGACCCGTCTCGACTCCTGTCCGTGATCCCCGCTCAGCAAAGTATTCTGCTGGGTCCCCTGGACCAAGACTTTATGCTCGGATTCACTTACCAAGGCTTCGTTGCCCGATCCCCGACTAGGACTTCTTGCTCAACCCTGCAGGTCATGACTTCTTACCTAGCTTACCTAGCAATTTCCTGCAAGCTTCACAAATTCATCAGTACACACAAACCAACTTAACTTGAACCCTTTGCCACTTATCAAAATAAAGTTCGATCTGGTGCTTCCGACACCAACAGTTTGGGCTAATTTCCACCTCTCAGTCAATTTCTAGCCTTCACCAAATGACTATCGTAGAGAATTTGACCGTTAACACCTACATAATAGCTCTTTCCATGTAGTTTGACAACCACCAATCTATTGCTAATTAGACACAACAATTGATTGAAAGCCACTAATCGGACTAGCTAATCAATTTGGGAGCATTCTGTTCATTCAAACTGATTTAACAATCGATTGTTATCACCCAACAATCAATTGGTAGCATCATATGAGCAATCAACTCCAGCCCGAATAGGTCACCACTAACTGCCATGTGTCAAGCCCGATGGGTCTCGACCGACTATCGTGTCCCAAGCCCAAGTGGGCTCCAGAGTGCCAAATCGACTAAACACCTTCTCCCAAGTCCGAGTGGGATCCCAAGTTCCAACTTGGCAAATGCCTTGCCTAAGCAGCCTAAGTTCGAGTGGGTTGTTGAGCACAGAGGAATTAGGACTCAATATCTCTTGTGTGCGACTAAGCACCCCAAGCACCGCATAAAGGTGGGAGTTTCTTGATTATCTCAACAACTTAAAAGGACTTATTCATTTTCATGCCTTTATCTTGCATATCATGTAGGATCAACTACAATTATTGAACTTGAATCATCACTATTTTTTGCAATCAATTATCTTAAACTCTAAGAATTTGCCTAGATGATTTTCTTTTGTCCGACATTTTCTACTTTGTACTTTCTTTTAAGAGATTCTCACAATTCATTTGCAATTTCCATTAGACTATACATGTTATATAATGTGTTGTTCAAGCCATTGATAATATATCTTTGACTTATTAAGAAGTCACTATGTTCCCATGTATCATATGCCACCCTCTTCTCTTTATCACTCTCATTTTGTGCTATAATGGGGGCATGCTCATGTAGGAACCTCGCCCGGTTCAATGTAGTGAGATAAAACAATATTATTGACTTCACCATTTGAAATCGATACCAATAAACTTCTTTGAAGAAGAAGTCCATGCATGTCGGAAGACTGGATGCAAGTCAAGAAAAAACCAACAAGGTTAAGGTTCAGAATATTGGGCACAGGTGGAAACTCGAGCAGATTGTGAGACCAAATGCAAGGGTAGATGAAGACCTAGAGATGAGGAAGCTTCAACCACAGAAGTCTAGGGAACAGGAAATTCATCTAACATGAGGTAATTGGGTTATGAGTGTAGAGAAGTTTAGTCAAATTTTAACCATTTGAATGGATGAAATAGGTGTATCAATCGATTGATAACATTTAACAATCGGTTGATACATCATAGACTTGAAGAGGGTGCTTAGGAGTTTTGGGATGAAAATTCTGAATTAGGGTTCACCAATGGATTGATAGGGCATATCAATTGATTGGTCAGCCAAACTCTAAAGACTAAACCTTAAATCAGAGTTTTTGTAACACCAATTGATTGACACAATCCAGAATTTGGGGTTTATTACACAATTATTATATCAATAGATTAGTGGGTTACGCCAATCAATTGGAAACTAATTCTGAGCAAACAAAAGCTACTCAAATAGATTGGCCTATTCGACTGAGGGCTACCAATCGATTGGCAGAGAATGATGGATTTTCCAACTAAGCATACTAGTGTTCCATTGCGATTCTCTTGCTCAACATCAGCTTCAAGCTTTCATCTGTAGCATCTTCAAGGCAACCAAAAGAAGAACTGAGTTAAACTTATAATCTATTGTTAAACTAGTTGAATTGTTTTGCGAATTGTAATTTCATGAGCATGCTAATGCACTCCATAAGGAGAAAGGTATTGCTTTAGTTGAAGGTGAAAAGATCAAGAAGAAAAAAAAGAAATCAAGGAGATGAAGGAAGAGTCCTCTTTCGATTACGAACAAGAATGTGGTAGCGATGAGGAGCTATCAGTCATCACACATCCATAATTTGAAAACCTAGGGTTGTTACTAGTAAAATCGTAATTGCTAATTTTGAGCCCCAAATTCCACCATTTAAAGACTTTACGGAGCCGAAAAATTTACGTGTCCGGCAAAGGTACGCAAAATTTACGTTCCGAAAAATTTTCAAATTCCTGCACTATCCTATGTAGACAATTTAGATAATTTTTCTAATAAATTAAAAATATTGCATAGTAAAATAAATATCTTGCATGACCAGTTACAAAATATGGATTTGGTTAAAATATCAGAAATTAACTGCTTAATCATTAATACCAATTCAATAATTGCTAAAAATAATTCTGATAATTTTACGGATAATTGTAAAATTAATTCTGAATTTAAATCTAAAATTAATTTTGAAATTAAATCTGATAACTCTGAATTCAAATTTGAAAATTCTATTGATAACTCTGAATTCAAATTTGAAAATATTACTGATAACTCTGAAAATTGTGAGATTAATCCTGATAATATTGAAAATATTTCTGAAGATAAAGATGATTTTTCAGAAAATTGTAAGGATAAAATTGAAAATATCTCTGATAACTCTGAGGATAATAGAGATGAAATTCTTTTAGATAATAGTTTAATTATGATTTTAGATAATGTTGATGATTATTACAAAACATCAACTAGTGGCTCAAATTACTCCACCTATTGTGAGGATATTGAAGGATGTAATTTTGAGGATGAGAAGGAAAAAGAATTATCTGAGATCAAGGCTATAGTTAATACAGTTCATAAAGATTCAAATAAATCAAAATTATTAGAAAAACTTGAAAAGATAAATAAAGAAGAAATAGTAAAGGAATTAGAAATTTTTGAAATAATGAAAAAAATAAAGCTAACCCCACAATTGTTATCTAAAATGTTGAAATTTGAATCTAATTAAATCTTAACAAATTTTAGCTTATTTATTTCAATCTTAAATAAACCTTAATTAACATAATTTTAATTATCCTTAATTAACGTAATCTTAATTCTTTAATTTTAATTAATTCAAATTTAATTAATCTTTAATTCAAATTTAATTAATCATTAATTAATTCAAATTCATTTAATCTTTAATTAATTCAAATTCAATTAATCTTTAATTCAAATTCAATTAATTAAAATTCAATTAATCTTTAATTAATCTAACTTTAATTAATCCTTAATTAATTCAAATTCAAGTAATTCCTAATTAATTCAATTAACTCTTAATTTAATAACTTCGATTAATTCAACTTCAATTAATTTTCAATTAAGTCTTAATTAATTCAACCTAAATTATTTCTTAATTTCAATTAAGTCTTAATTAATTCAACTTCAATTGACTTTAAGTAATTCTTAATTAATTCAACTTTAATAAATTCTGAATTCAGATCCAATTAATTCTTAAGTAACTTAAACTTGAATTAAATAAAATCTTACCCAAATCACAACAATTAATTTAATAAAATTAAATATGTCAAAGTGGGTTGGCATATTCGTGAGTTCACACGACATGTATCAAATAGGGAATTTGATACATTTTTAGAAACCTAATAATCTGAAATGATTGTGTCACGCTCCAAGGAGCTGCCGGTCCGATACTGACCGAACGACCGCTCCCTCGATCGACGGACAATACTGAACTCTAACCTCTACGACCACCTCAGCTGGCTGTACCACAGCCTATAGGGCTGGAACAACCGTCTGGAATACACAAAAGCGAGACGATGATAAAACAACTGCGTACCGGTACGACTTACGACAACCGCAAAGCACAAGGCCTCCATGGCTCACAAAAGTACAACTATACCGCCGTATAAGTTGACAAAACCAAACACGAGTACAGCAGCGGAAAAGTAAAGTAAAAGAAACAGAAAACGGGTAATAACATATACCCCCAACAAAGTAAAAGAAAACCTCCCGGAATCATCTCGAAGAAATACGCGAACTGGGACAGGCTGCCGGGCACTCCAGACAATCATCCTGAAATAAAAACAGGTAGCTAACGGGGTGAGTCATAATACTCAGCGAATATCTCATCAGATATACAGGATAGTCTGAGCTAGCAATAGAGTAACAGGCAATCGAAATAACATAGGTACATGCAGTGGTAAGCATAACTGGAACAGGAATAGAAATACCATACCAATCTAGCTGAGTCGTCGTAACCAGACATAAGGGTCTCCTGTATGTGCATGTCAATCAAATGCAACATCCCAGTAACAAGCACGAGCAAATACACAATTATACGTATGCACATGGTGCAATGACATGGTCACCTCTGTCGCCGGTCAGACATCGTCACCTATGTACGGGAGGAAGCTGAACGGAGGCCACCCTCCGGCGTAGAGCTATGACTGCCGTCCGTACTCTGCCGTCGCTACTCCTGAGCAACCGAGTAGACGGTATGCTGCCGGTGTAACACCCCTACTCCATGACCTATCCTAGCGATATCACTAATAGCCCCAGGCCAAAACCTATCCTGGCGATATCTCTATCAGCCCCAGGCCATCACCTATCCTGGCTATATCACTATCAGCCCCAGGCCATCTCTGGAGGATATCTCTATCTGAGTGTTAACACCTACCCCATGTATATAAATGGGGGAGAGACCTCTTTCTCTCAACTCCTGGTATATGGACCACTCAAGGAGGGACCTCTGCCTGCTACCACGCTCTGATTCACTAACCCATGAGTGCATGAGCGGAGCAGCACAGAGCACCCTACCCATACACCGTCAACCACTAACCCATGAGTGGCCGTATGGATAGGTCAGTATGACTGTCGACCTGACTCACCCATAAGGGGCCACTAATCGACAGTGATGCACAGTGCACGATGATGCATGACTCTGGTCAAACAACATCCACTATCTAATCCACCTATATCAACATGATATGCAAGGATCATAAATAATGCACCATAGCCTAGATCCTAATGGTGTAGGTATCACCTATCAGGTATATCATCAACAGTATCCGTAAAGGTAGGCAGGTATAAAATACTACATTACCCTACCGCTAAACATAGCATATCAAGTATATCACTATGACTAATCTAAAAGATAAGTCAGAGATACCCGCCTCCAATGTAAAAGATCGTAAACGAAGAGAACCCCCGTCAGAAATAATATCCGCCGCAAATGAAGTCCAGATAGCTACGTCAACGACCTGTATCATAACATAGGTTTAGCTACATATAATAATAATTAGCTAAACTAATTATTAAACTGTAACAAGTTAAACCCAAAATCACAAAGCACCATGAACAGCTCACGGCAGTGATCAGAAATCAAAACCTAAGCTGACCGGTATAGGTTTGATCAGTTCACTCCCTCTACACAATATACAGATTCTACTCATCTCCAAATGGGAGCTCACAGCCAAAGTTCAGATCAGAGACAATAACTCCAATTCCAAGCCAAAACCAACCAATCGATCAACTAATTGCTCCACAGACAGAACATAATTCAAAACTCAGATTGACAATCAAATCATGATCAATCCAAGAAACCACAAGACCCAAAACAGATTCACCAACTCCTCACATGACAACTCCGAAATCCATCATAAGCAGAACATGATCAAACTATACCAAGAACATCCTTCAGAGAATACGGTAGGAATCAAAACAGAGACAGTAACTACACAATTAATACACAGCATGATCAAGAACACAGGTACAAACCATAGCATGAACATCCATGAGTATCCTAGAGCAAGGCAACCATCGGGAGAAACTAAGTTAGATCCTGACCTCAGAATGCGCCCACACGCAAAGATCGTCGCCCCCTACTGCTCTGTTCTGCCCCGGATGGGAAAGAGGAGGAATTCACCAAGAATCACACTTCCCCCACAACGCCAACCCTAGACCACGAGTTAACCTAGGTTCTGCTTCAATTATCAACATAGAACCTCTAATCCAACTACGATTTGAGGCAGATAAGATCAAACGAAGCAAACATCCCACTCACCTTCAATCTGCCAGAGCTACCGATCAACACCGAGCTCCTGTCGAGGGCTTCGACGACCAGATATCCTCCTCGGAAGAAGAAATCACCAAGCGGGGTCGATACCTCAAGATCCCTAAATTCGCCCTCGCCCTAGGTCAGCATGCACGGAGAAGAGGCCAAAAAGGGACCACGATCTGGCTCGCGCGAGGAAGGAAGAACTCACGCCGGAGACTCCTGGACGCTGTACGAGATCCAGTCGCCGATGCTTCGATCGCACGAGGAAGAAGAAGAAAGACGGGAAGGAGGAAAGGGACGAGACGGCTGCGGCTCACTGCGGCTCTCGATCTGCCGCAAGGAGACTTAAATGCCCTAGCCATTTTGCCACTAAGCCCCTCCTTTTTAAAATTCCCCTAGAGACCCTGACTTGGAATTTATTTAGCACTTAGACCCTCAAATTTTCTGTATTTTAACATTCTCCCCCACTAATTAGAATTTGGTCCCCAAATTGTCATTGCTAATAGTAGACACTAACATCAGTATATATGAAGTATGCATGATGAATCGAAACAACAGTACATACCTCAGTCAAATAAATGGGGATATCGTGCTCGGATAGTATCCTCGAGCTCCCAAGTCGCCTCTGCATCCGAGTGATGCCGCCACCCTACCCTGACCAGTCGGATCGTCTTGTTCCGTAGCTGCCGCTCCCGGAAGCCCAAGATCCGTACAGGTACCTCCTCATAAGTAGCGTCCGGCTGAAGCGGAACAGGTACCTCGGATAGGATGTGTGTGGATCTGGCACATAACCTCTCAGCATAGATACATGGAACACGTCATGAACGCCGGCCAAAGATGGTGGAAGAGCCAGACGGTAAGCTACAGCTCCAATCCTCTCCAGAATCTGAAATGGACCGATAAACCGTGGAGCTAGCTTACCTCTGAGACCAAAACGTTTCACCCCCTTCGTGGGTGAAACTCGAAGAAAAACATGGTCACCAGCAGAGAACTCTAAGGGTCTGCGTCTCCGGTCAGCATAACTCTTCTGGCGATCCTGTGCTGCTGATAATCTCTGTCTGATAGTCCGTACTAACTCTGCCTCCTGCTGAGCTCTCTCTGGTCCTATCAGCTGTGTCTCCCCAACCTCCTCCCAGAGGGTGGGTGTCCGACATGGCCTACCATACAACGCCTCATACGGCGCCATCTGAATCGCCGAATGATAGCTGTTGTTGTAGGCGAACTCCACCAAGTGTAAATGATCCTCCCAGCTGCCACCAAAATCCAGAACACATGATCTCAGTAGGTCCTCCAATGTCTGAATCGTACGCTCTGACTGACCGTCTGTCTGCGGGTGAAATGCCGTACTGAACCGAAGATCCGTCCCCAAGGCTCTCTGCAGGCTCTGCCAAAAACGAGAAGTGAATCGAGGATCTCTGTCCGATATAATGCTCAGGGGTACTCCGTGCAATCTAACGATCTCTCGACAATATAACTCCGCTAACCTGTCGAGGGAATCCGTCCTCCGCATAGCTAAGAAATGTGCCGATTTGGTTAATCGATCAACGATTACCCAAATCGCATCGTGCCCTCTCCTAGTCCTGGGCAGTCCCACCACAAAATCCATCGTAATGTGTTCCCATTTCCACTCGGGAATGGGAATCCTCTGAAGTAACCCAGCAGGTCTCTGGTGCTCTGCCTTAACCTGCTGGCAGACGAGACATCTAGCAACAAAACTCGCAATGTCTCTCTTCATGTTGTTCCACCAATAGGAACGCCTCAAATCACGATACATCCGAGTCCCGCCTGGGTGTATAGCAAACCGCGAACGATGAGCCTCCTGTAACAACTCCTCCATGACTGGGTGCGACTCTGGCACACATAGTCTCCCTCGGAAAAACAGAATGCCCTCATCGTCCCGCGTAAAGTCAGACGGCTGCCCGGCGGAAATGCGACTGCCCAGAGACTGCAGATGCTGGTCACTGGCCTGCGCCTCTCTGATCCTGGACCTAATAGCTGACTGCGCCACCATAGTCACCAGCAAACCCCTCTCTGTCTGGGACCGCTCCTCTAATCCCAGCTCCGAAAAACTCTGGATCAACTCTGTGACAATCACCCGCTGACAGGCTAAGACTGCTCTGTTCTTCCTACTCAGTGCGTCCGCTACCACATTGGCTTTCCCAGGATGATAGCCAATGGTGCAATCGTAGTCCTTCAGAAACTCCATCCATCTCCTCTGTCGAAGATTCAGCTCTCGCTGAGTGAAGAGATACTGAAGACTCCGGTGGTCGGTGAAGATCTCGAAGGTGATCCCGTAAAGAAGGTGCCTCCAGATCTTCAGCGCAAAAATAATAGCGGCCAACTCTAAATCGTGGACGGGGTAGTTCCTCTCATGCTCCTTCAGCTGCCGAGAAGCATAAGCAACCACCCGTCCATGCTGCATGAGTACCGCGCCCAATCCCAGGAGTGATGCATCAGTGAACAGAGTGAAACCGTCCTCTCCCGAAGGCAGTACTAAAACTGGCGCAGATACCAGCCTCTGCTTCAGCTCCTGAAAGCTGGTCTCGCAATCGTCAGTCCATACAAACTTCACGCCCTTCCTGGTCAGGCGCGTGAGTGGAGAGGCAATGCTGGAGAATCCCTCGACAAAGCGTCGGTAATAGCCAGCCAAACCCAGGAAACTGCGCACGTCATGGACTGACTGGGGCTGCTCCCAACTGGTGACTGCCTCGATCTTCTGGGGGTCTACTGAGATGCCTCCACTGGATACTACATGTCCAAGAAAACCCACAGAAGCTAACCAAAATGCACACTTGCTGTACTTCGCATATAGCTTCTCCTTTCGGAGAACCTCCAAAACGATGCGAAGATGGCGAGCGTGCTCCTCCTCGGACCGAGAATATACCAAGATATCATCGATGAATACTATAACAAACTGATCCAAGTACGGGAGGAATACCCTGTTCATGAGATCCATGAACACGGCCGGGGCATTGGTGAGCCCAAATGGCATCACCAAGAACTCATAATGCCCATAACGGGTGCGAAATGCCGTCTTCTGGATGTCTGAATCTCTGACTCTCAGCTGATGATAACCAGATCGTAAATCTATCTTGGAGTACACAGATGTACCCCTCAGCTGATCAAACAGATCATCAATACGCGGCAGAGGATACTTATTCCTGACTGTGACTGAGTTAAGCTGTCTATAATCAATGCAAAGTCGCATAGAACCGTCCTTTTTCTTCACAAAAAGGACCGGAGAACCCCATGGAGAAACACTCGGTCGATAAATCCACGATCTAATAACTCCTGGAGTTGGACCTTCAGCTCGTCCAACTCTCGCGGTGCCATCCGATATGGTGCCTTCGATACCGGCGCAGTCCCCGGTATCAACTCAATAGCAAACTCGACCTCCCTCTGGGGAGGCAAGCCTGGTAACTCTTCTGGAAATACATCCGGAAAATCCCTGACCACTGGAACGTCGGAGATCTGAGGAGTACTACCATCTGAAGTGCTGAGTAATGACACCAGAAAACCCTGACAACCCTGCGTAATAAGTCTCTGCGCCTGTAGTGCAGAGATGACTACTATACCGTCATCCCGGATGCCAAGAAATTCCCACGAGGGTTGGTCTGGAGGTCGGAAAGTGACCACCCTCGAATGGCAATCAACGGTGGCATGTGATGTCGTGAGCCAGTCCATGCCCAGAATAATGTCGAACTCAATCATATCCAGCACAGACAGGTCCACGGTAAGGGTGACCCTCCCAAAGTCCAAGGGACACCCTCTGACCTCCTGTATTACCTCCAGAACATCTCCTGAAGGTAGCGTCACTGATAGACGCTGTGCCCTGAGGGTCGGCAATCTGCAGATCTTGCTCAAGAATACCCGTGATATAAAAGAATATGAACTACCGGTATCTATGAGTAAGTCTGCGGTACATGCATAAAGTAAAACTGTACCTCGAAAAACGGATCCATCTGCACGATGAGCCTCCTCTCGGGTGACAGCATATACTCGACCCGACTCTGGCGGAGGAGGGGGTGGGGGTAATGCCTGTAGAGTAGGCACTGCAGGTAACTGAGGTCCCGGTGCTCCAGAAATCTGCGACTGCTGATAGACCGGTAGCTGATACCCGGCATACAACTGCTGACGAGGCTCTGAAACTGAAGGCTGGAATGGAGACTGGGATACCACAGATGATGATGTAGCCTCCTGACCCTGACCAAATAGGCAGTAGAGCTGAATAGGAGGAGGGGCAGTCTGCTGCTGTCGTGTAGAAGTCTGGGCCTTCCGGCCTCCTCGCTGGGTCCCCGGCTGGCTAGATGATCCTCCTCCAGATGTGCCTCCTGTACTCGCCTCCTGTGCCCTCTGAGGGCAGTCACGTCTCCGATGGCCAGGCTGTTTGCAATGAAAGCAAACAGCTCGTCCAATGGTACAGCTCGACCTATCATGCCCCTTGGAACCACACCAAGAGCACTGATAGGTCGTGGACCCCTGCTGGTCCTGCCTAGAGGCCTGAGTAACTCCGGACGTGGAACCTCCCGCTTTCCGAGGCCGAGTGGCGGCCCCAGAAGCATCCTGTGTCGACTGCTCCTGTCTACCCCGCTTCCGCGAGGACTGTGACTGAGGAGTCTGTGAGGGCTTCTTCTCCTTCTTCCGCTCTGATGATAATCTCTGCTGCATCGCCTCGACATGTAAGGCGCGGTCCAGTGCCTGTCCATACGAGGTCAGATCCCAAGGAGACATCCGAGACTGGATGTAGAAAGCCAACCCTCTAATGAAATGCCTCATCCTCTCACGATCTCCGGGAAACATCTCAGGACAACTCTCGGACAGTCGGTGGAACTCTGCATCATAATCCGCCACCGACTGCTCTCCCTGACGAATCTCCAAGAACTCCTGCCATGTGGCCAGCTGCTGTGCAGCTGGGAAGTACTGAGTGGTGAAGGCCTGGCGAAATCTCTCCCAAGTGACCGGCTGAGTGCCCATAACCGATCGCTGAGTGATCCACCATGTCTCCGCTCGACCGCGCAGATGATATGCCGCAAGCTCAACCCGCTCCAAGTCAGTACACTCCAGGTATGGAAATGTCCTCTCTAGCGTCTCCAGCCAAAAGTGAGCCACGGTCGGATCAGCAGCTCCCTGGAACAGGGTAAGACGGCCCTTGGCCGCCTGTGCTAATGCCGGAATCCGAGCCACTGATCGACTCGGAATAGTGGTAATAGTAGTGGAAGGAGGAAGAGGAGCCGCCGAGGGGACTGCAGAATCCCCGGATGGTACCGTCGGCCCCTGCGACTGTATCTCTGTAGGCTGCGCAGTCTGGGGCTCCGAAGGAGCAGGAGCAGATGCTGGTGGAGCGGATGGTGGGACAGCCGGTGTCTGAAACATCTGAAACATCTGCTGCATCATCTGCTGATGCTGCTCCCTCTGCTGCTGCATCAACTGCTGATGCTGCTCCCTCTGCTGCTGCATCATCTGCTGCATCATCGATGATGCAGCATCCTGAGGTGCTGTAGCAGGCGCCACTGGGACTGATGCTGCAGTGGGACCTACCGGAGGTACCACGGGTACTGCGGTCAAAAATGGAGACGGTATCCGTGGAGACTGAGATCTCTGATCATCACGAGTCTCGGAGGAAGCTCGTCCTCGGCCACCGAACCCGGTCCGTGTCCGTCTCACAGGAACCCCCTCTGTCCCAGTCATCGTCGCCTGCTGCGACACTCGCGTCGTCCGATGTGAGGGTCTACTCGGCCCACCGGGTCGGCGGGGTGGAGTCAACTCAATACGTCGCGGCATACCTGTAGGGATATGCCAATCATTATTACTTGCCTAATAATTTTAGAATTAATAACAAAACCTGCAACAGAAGGTACGATCAACGCCTGGAGCTTTCCGGTCGCCGCCATGTCCCAATCACGTCCAACGAGAAAACGACTCCGGCACAAGATCCAAAAACAACACCCACAAGATCACAAGGTATCCCGCAACCTGGGCTCTGATACCAAAAATTGTCACGCCCCAAGGAGCTGCCGGTCCGATACTGACCGAACGGCCGCTCCCTCGATCGACGGACAATACTGAACCCTAACCTCTACGACCACCTCAGCTGGCTGTACCACAGCCTATAGGGCTGGAACAACCGTCTGGAATACACAAAAGCGAGACGATGATAAAACAACTGCGTACCGGTACGACTTACGACAACCGCAAAGCACAAGGCCTCCATGGCTCACAAAAGTACAACTATACCGCCGTATAAGTTGACAAAACCAAACAC
This sequence comes from Boesenbergia rotunda, assembly GCA_024364735.1. Taxonomy (NCBI): domain Eukaryota; kingdom Viridiplantae; phylum Streptophyta; class Magnoliopsida; order Zingiberales; family Zingiberaceae; genus Boesenbergia; species Boesenbergia rotunda. The sequence continues at coordinate 612,293 of JAGFNQ010002772.1, forward strand.
GAGTACAGCAGCGGAAAAGTAAAGTAAAAGAAACAGAAAACGGGTACTAACATATACCCCCAACAAAGTAAAAGAAAACCTCCCGGAATCATCTCGAAGAAATACGCGAACTGGGACAGGCTGCCGGGCACTCCAGACAATCATCCTGAAATAAAAACAGGTAGCTAACGGGGTGAGTCATAATACTCAGCGAATATCTCATCAGATATACAGGATAGTCTGAGCTAGCAATAGAGTAACAGGCAATCGAAATAACATAGGTACATGCAGTGGTAAGCATAACCGGAACAGGAATAGAAATACCATACCAATCTAGCTGAGTCGTCGTAACCAGACATCAGGGTCTCCTGTATGTGCATGTCAATCAAATGCAACATCCCAGTAACAAGCACGAGCAAATGCACAATTATACGTATGCACATGGTGCAATGACATGGTCACCTCTGTCGCCGGTCAGACATCGTCACCTATGTACGGGAGGAAGCTGAACGGAGGCCACCCTCCGGCGTAGAGCTATGACTGCCGTCCGTACTCTGCCGTCGCTACTCCTGAGCAACCGAGTAGACGGTATGCTGCCGGTGTAACACCCCTACTCCATGACCTATCCTGGCGATATCACTAATAGCCCCAGGCCAAAACCTATCCTGGCGATATCTCTATCAGCCCCAGGCCATCACCTATCCTGGCTATATCACTATCAGCCCCAGGCCATCTCTGGAGGATATCTCTATCTGAGTGTTAACACCTACCCCATGTATATAAATGGGGGAGAGACCTCTTTCTCTCAACTCCTGGTATATGGACCACTCAAGGAGGGACCTCTGCCTGCTACCACGCTCTGATTCACTAACCCATGAGTGCATGAGCGGAGCAGCACAGAGCACCCTACCCATACACCGTCAACCACTAACCCATGAGTGGCCGTATGGATAGGTCAGTATGACTGTCGACCTGACTCACCCATAAGGGGCCACTGATCGACAGTGATGCACAGTGCACGATGATGCATGACTCTGGTCAAACAGCATCCACTATCTAATCCACCTATATCAACATGATATGCAAGGATCATAAATAATGCACCATAGCCTAGATCCTAATGGTGTAGGTATCACCTATCAGGTATATCATCAACAGTATCCGCAAAGGTAGGCAGGTATAAAATACTACATTACCCTACCGCTAAACATAGCATATCAAGTATATCAACTATGACTAATCTAAAAGATAAGTCAGAGATACCCGCCTCCAATGTAAAAGATCGTAAACGAAGAGAACCCCCGTCAGAAATAATATCGCCGCAAATGAAGTCCAATAGCTACGTCAACGACCTGTATCATAACATAGGTTTAGCTACATATAATAATAATTAGCTAAACTAATTATTAAACTGTAACAAGTTAAACCCAAAATCACAAAGCACCATGAACAGCTCACGGCAGTGATCAGAAATCAAAACCTAAGCTGACCGTATAGGTTTGATCAGTTCACTCCCTCTACACAATATACAGATTCTACTCATCTCCAAATGGGAGCTCACGGCCAAGTTCAGATCAGAGACAATAACTCCAATTCCAAGCCAAAACCAACCAATCGATCAACTATTGCTCCACAGACAAACAGAATTCAAAACTCAGATTGACAATCAAATCATGATCAATCCAAGAAACCACAAGACCCAAAACAGATTCACCAACTCCTCACATGACAACTCCGAAATCCATCATAAGCAGAACATGATCAAACTATACCAAGAACATCCTTCAGAGAATACGGTAGGAATCAAAACAGAGACAGTAACTACCAATTAATACACGGCATGATCAAGAACACAGTACAAACCATAGCATGAACATCCATGAGTATCCTAGAGCAAGGCAACCATCGGGAGAAACTAAGTTAGATCCTGACCTCAGAATGCGCCCACACGCAAAGATCGTCGCCCCCTACTGCTCTGTTCTGCCCCGGATGGGAAAGAGGAGGAATCCACCAAGAATCACACTTCCCCCACAACGCCAACCCTAGACCACGAGTTAACCTAGGTTCTGCTTCAATTATCAACATAGAACCTCTAATCCAACTACGATTTGAGGCAGATAAGATCAAACGAAGCAAACATCCCACTCACCTTCAATCTGCCCGAGCTACCGATCAACACCGAGCTCCTGCCGAGGGCTTCGACGACCAGATATCCTCCTCAGAAGAAGAAATCACCAAGCGTGGTCGATACCTCAAGATCCCTAAATTCGCCCTCGCCCTAGGTTAGCATGCACAGAGAAGAGGCCAAAAAGGGACCACGATCTGGCTCGCGCGAGGATGGAAGAACTCACGCCGGAGACTCCTGGACGCTGTACGAGATCCAGTCGCCGATGCTTCGATCGCACGAGGAAGAAGAAGAAAGACGGGGAGGAGGAAAGGGACGAGACGGCTGCGGCTCAGCTGCGGCTCTCGATCTGCCGCAAGGAGACTTAAATGCCCTAGCCATTTTGCCACTAAGCCCCTCCTTTTTAAAATTCCCCTAGAGACCCTGACTTGGAATTTATTTAGCACTTAGACCCTCAAATTTTCTGTATTTTAACAGTTTGACTCATGCATAACTGTCATGACATGCATCTGCTGTTTTTTTTATATATGTTATGTCATTCATATTTAAATTTATGCATGATTTAGAGCGGTTATAGAAAAAAGACTAATTAAAACTTGACCAACCTATTATTAGGTGGAGGTGAGATGATAGTACGCTAGGGAAGTCCTTCTAATAAGTTCAAGCATATACTACTTGGTCTGTTTAGTCTGGTGGAACTAGCCGAAACTACCGATCCAAGACTTAAACTAGTTATACAAGAATTTTTCAAAAAGTAACTTTGAAAATGAATTTTCGGTAAAAGGCTCTGTCAAGGAAAGGGTTGTTTCTCTAATAAGTCTACGACCAAAGAAGGCCTTGTGCCTCGCCAAGACCTGGAAGCCAATTATTGAAAATCAAATTCAATTTACTGGTTGTTAAATTTAAATCTAACACAAGTTTTGATTAAGTCTTAGATTTAACAATAAATTAAGAAAAATGATTCAAGCATCTCACAATGCACCCATAAGGTAACCATGCTTGCTGTATTGAGTCATCTAGAATGGGTGAGAGGTTAAGGACTAATAAATTGAAAAATATTTTTCAAAATTGTTTTTCAAAATTATTAGAATATTTTTCTAAAAATATATTTTCAAAATAGTGTTTTAACATAATAATGTTCTTATGGAATTCATGCTTGTCTGATTGATTATATATGATAAATTTTCAAAAATTATACTCTTTTGAAAAATTGGTTGACCTACACAATTAGACACAAGCCTCTTAGGTCAACACTAAAGTCCCCTAAGACACTTAGATAGAGTCAAACGGTACAGGGGGAGTGCTTTATTCTTTTTAAATTTTTTTTAAAATTGTGCTTTAAAAATCACTATATTTTAAAATAACTTTCAAAAACTGTGCCTTAATTACTATCACTTAAGTTTTTGAAAAAGCTCATGCTTTAAAAATTATCTTCTTTCCAAATTGTGGTTTCAAAATTTATCTTCCTAAAAATTATTGTTCATTTGATTTTGATAAACCCTAAAAGACTCAAAGGAGGTCAACTTAATGATCTACAAGCACTCCTAGGATGTGCCAAATTTAGGGGGAGTCTAAATCAAAAGAAAACATTCTGGCAAGTATTTTTCTAAATTTCTTTGTCTGGCAATTATCTTTGAAATTATTAAATAATTCTTTTGATCTGAACTAAACCTTAAAGACTCAGAGGAAGAGTACTTATGGTCAACAAGCTTCCAAGGGTTGTATCAAGTTTAGAGGGAGGTTAAATTAAAAGAATTATTGAATATTTCAAAATAATATATTTGAATACACTAGTTTTGAGAATTATTTTGAAAATACAAGTAATTTACCTTTAAAAATACTATTATTCTATTTTTCAAATTTTTTGTGGCTTAAAAAATTGCTTTGTAATACTTGTTGAAATAATATTTACTTGAGTTTGGAGAACTTCTAGGACACATAGGAAAATAGTCTTGTGGTTAATAAGGTTTCCTAGGATTGTGTCAGACTGAAAAACAAACCAAGTCAAGTAAAATATTATATTTTAAAAAATATTTTTCTAAGTACTTTTAAAATATAAGTTAAGTAACGTTTTCAAAGAACTCATAGTATTGTTCAAAGTACTTATGTTTTTCAAATTCATAATATTTTTCAAAGTACTTATGTTTTTCAAATTCATAATATTTTTTAATGTACTTATGTTTTTCAAAATCATTAATATTTTCAAAGGACTTATGTTTTTCAAAAATACATAATATTTTTCAAAAAGTACTTATATTTTTCAAAAATGCATAATATTTTTCAAAATGACTTATATTTTTCAAAGATACAGATATTTTAAAAAAAGTACTTTCATCTTTCAAAAAGCTCAATATCTTTTAAAAAGTACTTGCATCTTTCAAAAAGCTCAATATCTTTTAAAAGTACTTGCATTTTTTCAAGCTTAATATCTTTCAAAGTACAAGGTTTTGCATAATATTTTTCAAAGTACTATTTTAAAATGTAAAAATCTCTAAGTGAAATAATTTTTAAAAAATGCATATTTTTCTAAGGAAAAATTATTTAAGTATGCAATTCCTTTTGAAAATCTTTCTCAATGGAAAATTTTTTCCAAGGCAATATTTTTTTCTAAGTGATTTTTTTTTAAATTTTTTGAAAATACAAAATATTTTTTTTGCATAATACTTTTCAAGGTGTAATTTTCTAGTACAATTGTTCTTGTTAAATTAGCTCTCTGCTATAATTTCAAAAATTATACTAAGTACTTTCACAACAAAATCTTTTATTGTTGGTGCAAGTGTTTTGGTCGTATTTTTTTGATGTATGACAAAGGGAGAGAGTGAGAGCTTAAGTCAGAAAATTCTTGTTTCTTCCCAAAGGATCAATGAAAATCAAAAATTCTTTTTCAAAAAAGGGGAGAGTGAGCTTATCTTAGAAATGTTTTTCTCCCAAAAATCAAAATGTATTTTCAAAACTTAGATTATTTTTTTTCATGGTTTAGGCCTTTCAACCAATCTAACTTAAGATATTATCAAACATCAAAAAGGGGGAGATTGTTGGTGTAAGTTGCATCAATGATGTCCTCCTCTAAGTGTTTCAATGTTTGACAATATGCTTAAGTCAATGATACATTGAACAAGGGAAGGGTAAGTCAAGAGAGGAATACCAAAGTGAAAGAAAGTCCTAGTAAACCTAGGCATGAAGTCCTAGTTTGAGGAATTGGGCACTAAGTCCTGGCCGAGAGCTGGGCACCGAAGACCTGGTTCGAGGAATTGGGCACGAAGTCCTGGCCGAGGGTTGGGCACCGAAGTCCTGGACCTAGGGTTTGGGCACGAAGTCTTGGTCCGAGGGATTGAGCAACTTAGCTGAGCGATGACTAAGGACAAAGGTAGAGACGGGTCGAGGGTCGAATATCTTGAGATCCGAGTATCGAAGGCAAAGTAAAAGTCCACCCGAATGGACTGGGTGGCAACTGTCTCCTGAGAGAAGTAGGTGAATGGCGCGTTCCCGAGGGTGGGAACTTGCATCGGTTCGACCAGGGTTTCGTGGAAATCCGAAGTCAGAACCAAGTCCTTAAGGTTAAGATTGTGTGTGTATTTTCTTTGTATTTGTGTATCTTGCCGGTACCTAGAATGGAAGACAAAGCAGGCAAACAACGCACAAAGCGTCTGGAAGGCTGGCTGCTAGGCGCCCCCATTGAAGGAGGTGTTGGGACCGGGTGCATGTTGACATGGATACGGGTTCGTAATTTTAAAATTTAATTACGTGCAGCGGAAGGTTTAGCATAAATAATTTCTCAAATTATTTTAACCACGTATCTAGCATGCAACCTTATGTTATGGAGACATGATCATACATTTAAAATTTTGCAGAAAGTAAACTAATTTACTTAATACCTCGCGTAACTCGTAGAAAGGGATGAGATCCAACCGTAGCGTCCCTTGGAAGCTCCGCCTCTATTCGCGTCCACGCCGAGTTTTCTTCGGGATGACTTCGTAAAGCCACGAGTTTCGTGCCGACAAGAACTACTAGATTCTCCAAAGGCACGACAAGAATACCAAGAGAGAGATGGAAAAATTAACCACCAAACGAAGAACGGAATCAACATTCCGGGAGGAAGGAAGGAGTCGCGCCCGCTTCTTCTTCTTCTTCGGCTTCTTCTTGGTGGTGGAAGCTCACGGCAAAGGGGGAGGGCTATAGGGCCGGCGGCACTAGAAGAGGGAGTGGGAGAGAAGGAGAGGGAGAGAGACTAGGCAAGAATCCTTGATCTCTCGGATTAATTTCCAAGCCTTGCCTTGGTACCTTTATATAGTAGTCTCTTAATCGCCAAGTCTCCTTTTTATGGAATAAATTTTCATAAGAAATTTATCATATAAATTTTTCTATGATTTATTCCATCATGCCAAGTTTTTATCATAATTTAATTTATAATAAAAACAACCATGTCTCCCTTTTCTTATGGAACAAATTTTCACAAGAAATTTATTATATAAATTTTTCTTATCATGGAAAAATCAATTCATAATTGATTTTATAAAATAAAATAAACTATTCAAAGTTTATTTTAATTTCCATGAAAATAATAAACCAAATTTCGGTTTATAAAATTTATATTATCCATAATTTTATAAAACAAACCACACTTGGTTTATTTTATAACTTGAACCAAACAATTTGGTTCTCCCTTTTGATGTGGCCGACCAAACAAAGAGGGTAGGGACTCTCTTTGGCCGGCCAAACCCAAGCCAAGATCATATGAATTAAACTCATTTAATTCGTCCAATAAGCCTTCAAAAGACTTCGCCATTTTATACTTTCGATGTGTCTCTGAAAAATTCAGATTCGACTTTATATCTTTTGATCGGAAATCCAATTTTTAACTCGTTTTAAATCCCTAGGATTACTCGTAGTGCGTGTGACTAAATAGGCTTTCGATTTATGTTGGCCGTCTATAATTAACCAATTATAGAACGATCATGAGTGGCACCTAGTAGTACATCATGATCCCCAATTAATCGAAAGATCAACGGTTGACCTCAGAAATAATTCTGAAACCCTTCAGCAGCTATAATGAATCGTGCCCCATTCCCTTCACCATCTTATACCCACTTGGTTCTGGACATGTCTATGTGTGTCAGTCCCCACTAGGCTGACTACGTCACACCTAGCCCAAGTAACGTTTTCTCGTCCTATGGATTCTAATTACTCTCATGTATTTAAGAGATTCATACTCTCAACATGTCATGCTTTGGCCAGAGGCTTCGAGTAACAATCCGACGATAGGCCTCGGGTATACATCTCCTCGCAAGGAGTGGTGAATCCTTTGTAGGATGTTTAAACATCTTCGGGCACTTCGGCTTATACCCAATCATCCTGGGTCCACACCTCCTTGGAGATGCTTGCTTAAGATGTCAAAGTATAAGTCTCCATGACCAAGATGACTTGAACACCGCAAGTCAAAGGAACATCGCACTTAAGCTGCAGTAAGAACTTCACTGACATGTCTACATGTAGACTACCATATGAAGTTTTACAGCCAGTCACTCCAATGAACTAGTTCCCTTAACTAACATTCATGTTTATCTCCGGACATCCCAATGTCACCAGCCAGTGAGAATCGACTGATTAGAGAATAACCCATGCTAGTCTCAACAGAATTGACAGTGTCCGTATCTATCAATTCATCGACTAGGGACAATTTCAATACTTCACAATTGCACATGTTGAGATAATCACTAGTTGTGAATTCATCACAAATTCTCTCATGCTGTGAATTGTATTGCGGGCATTCAGTAAATGAGTTTAAGATCTCAATCAAATACACAGACATGTTTACTCAAATTGTAACGACACGGCCCCTCAACCCATTGGCGGCCAAATCAACATTTGGCGGCCCAACAACCTGGCCCCTCGGGCCCAACAACCTGGCGGCCAAATCAACATTTGGCGGCGCAACTATGTCGTCGACCAACAACCGATGTCGACGACCAACAACCGTGTCGTTACTCACTAGGTCTTTCCACCCCCGGCCAGTGGATTTTTGCCTTTCTCAGGATTCGAACTCTAGACCTCCAGGATAAGTACTAGAGTTTATGAATCCTGATACCAATTGAGCTATAGCTCAATTGGTATCAGGATTCATAAACTCTAGTACTTATCCTGGAGGTCTAGAATTCGAATCCTGAGAAAGGCAAAAATCCACTGGCCAGGGGTGGGAAGTCCTAGTGAGTAACGACACGGTTGTTGGTCGTCGACATCGGTTGTTGGTCGACGACATAGTTGGGCCGCCAAATGTTGATTTGGCCGCCAGGTTGTTGGGCCCGAGGGGTCAGGTTGTTGGGCCGCCAAATGTTGATTTGGCCGCCAATGGGCTGAGGGGCCGTGTCGTTACAATAACAGAAAACAGGCTCAACACCATTGATCCAAACACCATCCAATCAAACCCAACTCACGGCAACCCAAGAAAAACCAAACCCTACTCAAAGTCTTAACATGAAATTCCAATTCAAACTCATGGCAAGATCAAACCTAGCAAAAACTCTTACCTTATGGATGCCGACAAGCAGGGAGAAGGAGATTAGGGCTTCGGCGTTAGTTGAAATTGAGAGGGGAGGAGAAATCGCTACTATCCCTAGCTTCTTCTTCTCGTGCCCGCGGGGAAGACAAGAGGGACAGACGAAGAAGATGAAGAGGAGGAAAGGTGCGGCGGCGCTCGGTGTCGGGGAGAGGAGACGACGTCGGCGAGCAACTGCTCTCGTGCGACGTTGGGGAGAAACAGGGTCGGGAGAAGAAACTGAATCGGAAAGGATTAGGGGAGTTAGGGCTTTTAGAGGTTTTATATTAGTTTTTAGCCTTTTTGCAAAAAGGCCCTCGAAGTTTTTGGAAATTATAATTAAGCCCTTTAAAATTTCGATTTTCAGCATTCTCCCCCACTAATAAAAATTTGGTCCCCAAATTTAGCTAGTAATCACAATATGTACTAGTCAACAACCAGAGAAATCAACAACCCATATATACTATGAACACAGGATGGAAATCAACCATACACATCTTAAGTGAATAGATGAGGATAGCGAGCTCTGATCGTATCTTCGAGCTCCCAAGTAGCTTTCTCATCAGAATGGTGCTGTCAACCAACTTTGACCAACCGAACTATTTTGTTTCTCAACCGATGCTCTTTGTGCGCATGGGCATCTCCACGTAAGTCGCATTTGACTATAGTGTGATCGACACATCTGATAAAACATGAATCAGATCTTGCGCTTTACCAACTGAGCTAGACTAGTAACTTCTGCTCCACTCTACTCCAGAATCTGAAACGGTCCAATGTAACGCGGAGCTAACTTATCTGAAACGGTTCAACATCTCTCTAACAGTAGCTACTCAGTTACAAGCAGTGACCTACACGTAGGTACCCTATAGCTCTTAAATATCTCAGAAAAATCGATCCATCGACCTGCGGTGTCTTCTCTCTGGTGACAGTGTAAACTCGGTCCATCTCTGAAACTGATGATGGCATCGTCTGAATAGGCAGTGGCTGAATCATCTGAATTGTTGCTGGCTGCATAGTCTGAAGTGCTGAAGCTCCCACCGTCTGCTGAGTCTGATAACTTGTAGGTTCGACCATCTGCTGAGGCTAGTAAACTGAAGACTAATATGCTAGGCACAACTGATCTACACATAACTAATAACTAAAATAAATCCTAATCATACCACCTACTTGAGTAAATTTTAAGTAACAACGCGCTACTTCCTAACCTAATCATCATAATTAGGTTAAACTCCTAATTCTAAATGTGATTAACCAAACTCAATTCTTCTAAGAATCAAGTTCACATCAACCCAGGTTCACCACAACAAACATAGTGAAACCTCACCAAGACAACAAACTACTCTCTTATCACAAATCTGCCACAATGAAAACTTATGGCCAGAATTCCGATCCGAACAGATCAGTATAGATCTTTTCCCACAACGGAACAACGAAACTATCCTACAACATCAACCTATTCAAAATAGAATTCTAAACTAAAGCCAGATTCCATGGGAACCATTGAAAGGTGACATCTTAAACTTCCCCTCACATGTCGATTGCCATCTCTATTAGTATATTTGCCTCCCAAAGACTTCAAACACTTGCTTAATTAATTTAATTTTTTTTTAAATTTCTCAATTTACTAATTTTTTTATTTTTATTTTTAAATTTTTCTTTCCATTGGTATTGAAACATCATGTTATTGATCCTACATGGATACACACTGCCCGAAGTGAAAACGGACAGCTTCATAGACGGTTTGTCCAAGTAGTGTCATCACTTACTTTGGAAGTTGAAAAATCACCCAAAGCTAGTTAAGTCCAAGATAGGTGAATTTACTATTCTTGACCATGTGGCATCTCACAATGCATTGACTGTTTTGACAACTTTAACAAAATACCAACCACTGCTAAAAGAAATCCAAATGAATAAGCCACTAAGCCAACTCTTATGGTAGGAGATAAGACATCCTTTCATTTTCATGGTTGCACATAGATCTAGAGCTTTACAATGTTTTGATGCCTTATCTTTCCAAAAGTCAAATCTCTGCATGGAAACCATTTGTTCACAAAGAAAACAAAAACAAGTAGCACTTGGTCATTGCAAGGATAATGGATCCTGTTAAAGGCGTGCCATCTACTTTTCCAACATCCCGGCACATAGCACAAAGATATAACTCCAAATCATTAGTTGATCCTTAAATTCAGACTTTTGTTCTATCATTACGAGATCAAGAGCAACAATACCCATTTCCAAATAGGTTCGCTCTCCGTTATTTGTCTAATTAGCTTGAAATGAAAATAAACATTTTAGGATTTCTTCCAGATTAACTTGCTATACAAAGAAGAAATTTGTTATAATTTAAATCATTACACTTAAGCTCTCTTCTCTAAATATAAAATAGTAGTAGGTGTCTATACTTGAACACATGAAACCCAGTAGGTGTTACCTGTTTTATTATTATTATTATTATTTTCAAATTTAATCTATTTATACTATCATTAACTAATGCTATATTGTCAATAAATAACATATATTAAGAAGATTTATCTTTAGAATTATTGGTTGGTTCATATGGTAACTAATGTGAAAAGAGATATTTAAAATTGACCCTCGATGTTGACCTACCCCTACAAATCATTTGTTTTACTCTTAATAACCAACCACTAGTGACAATATCATCATATGGCAGACAGAAAGTAATTCTCAGTAATTATAGATAAACATTAATAACAAGCATTCATATGTGAAAGCTCTGAACAAAACACAATAATCCTAAGCTTACATTGTTATGTCATCAAATGTTAATCCCATATAGCAAACATGAGTATGACACTAGGATGAATAATTCAAAGCCAAAAATCATCTTTAATAGGGACCATTTTGTCTAGAAGCTCCATCCTTCAGACAATCAATTGTTTAGCATCTAGAACCTACATCAATAGAAGGGAAATAGCCTTCTACAGAACAGAATCACCACTACACTTACCTAGAGATTATCATAAGTTTTGATTTGCATTTTTTTTTCTTATGCAGTTTGATACAGAACATACAAGCATAATAGTACCTAACATATACACATGGTAGAAGCTGCGAAGTTTCAAAGAACACTAATACGGAAAAGGACGATTAATTGTCTAAAAAAAAATAATTACATTAGTATTTGATTAAAGTACATTTCAATAGTATAGCACAAATCCTTAAATGTCCGTGCCAAGGTTATGAAGAATCTTAACTTTCTTTTTCATTTGTTATATTGGCAGTAATGCCTAATTGCTAAGAATAGTAGTGAATTTATATATATATATATATATATATATATATATTTCTAGTACATTCACGGATGTTATTTTTAACAATCCAACACTCAGTATCATCAGGCTAGGAGGGATTCCAGCGTATCAGATCCTAGTATTTCGATATACAATTCAATAGCAATAGCACAACATCGTACAATTTAAAGCTATATTCCTCTTATTTTGCTTTCCATGTAATTCTTAGAGTGACAGATTCACTTCCATTTATATGTATGTATATGAAGTTTATCATAAGGAAAGCTACTCAACTATTTAGTTGAAAAGGAAAAATGCATTCTCTTCTTACCATTTCTATAAAAACCTATGAATATTTACGTATAGGTTATTTCTTGTAGCCATAAATAAGCGCCTCTTATTTCTATGAACGAGCTTAAAAGTAGCTAAGGTTATTCACAAGCTGTTAGATGAGTTTCCTGATACAATCTTATAAATATTTCATAAACATATGATAAGAATATTCACAACTAAATCCAAGTTTTTTTTCCCTCAGAAGTTAAATGAGTTAACCCTTGAACTGTTATAGCATTATTTGCTTGTGATTGAGACTAAAAGTGAGCTTAACAAGATATATGGAACACCATAAATCATGAGTATATATATCAACGTAAGAATTATAAAATCTACTTTGTTGGGACCATGAGCTACATTGCTACGAGGAAATTAAACCAAGTTGAATATGGCAGCAGAATCAAGTTTTCTCCTCATACATCAACACTTGCTATCACAAAGATTAGGGAATACATGGATAACAGATCCCCAAATCACCACTTAGAGCAACCTTGATGTAGAAATAGAGGTGAATAATGATTTCAGGATTATCCCTTTTTATCTAGGTCGAATCCCCAACTAGATAGTGAATACCAAAGATAGTAAGATCACTACAAAACATACCTCTTGTAGCCTGCAGAAGATCCGTCACCGCCAAGTCTCAACACAACCATAACCAGAAAATGACTCCGGAAAATACAACCGTAAAATACAGGTATACCTCTTAAAACAAAACAACTTCGTTAACTCTCAAGAAAAAGACTCCGCAAAAATAACCAAATCTGTATCATACAGATTGATCTCGTAAAACAACTTCATAAACCCACAGACACCAAAACATAGCAAAACCACGACAAACTGACGCACCAAAAACAACATCATAAAAATCCACAGATCCCAATGGAACTTGCAAAACTTGGCTCTGATACCAAAAATTGTCACGCCCCTAGAGGCACATGCTTCTTCAAAAATCGAGCAGCATCTCCCCTGTACGGCGGACAATATGGGGCAATAATACATACTATCTTCCACCAACATAGCTCAGCCACAAGCGGCTGGCATCACAACAATAAGTAATAGACACAACCACGCTGTTTATATCGAAACATAATAAATGGATGGCTCAGCCATCTTAAACATAAAAGAAAGTCTACAAACCAGTAATAACGACAAAATCCAAACCGATACTTGACAAGGAAACTAACTGCGGAAATAAAACAGACACTAGACCAAACCAAAACAAACCGACACGGTGGAACTGAGGGATTGGCAACTGGATCATCTCCTGGCTCCAAGCAAAATATCTACCTGCTACCTGAAACAACAAAAAGGAAAGCAGGGGTGGTGAGTCCGGGCGGACTCTGCGGGTATATGAGTAGACAATTAGCATGACATAATACAAGATAACCAGGTAGAGAATCCAACAGGGTACAGTCTATAAGAAAATATAGAAACCTAATCATGCATAACATATAGTAAAACGACATAGCATAAAATCCGGATAAGCACTAAGCAGGTATAGAACAACTCAACAACAATAATATCAAGATATACATGCATGTCAAACATATGCAACAATCATAGCTCATATAAGTGCATCAAACACAAGCAAATGCACAAAAGAAATACGTATGCACATGATGCAATGACATGTGTCACCCCTGACGCCAGTCAAGCCGTCAACACATCCCATCTGTGTGACCGAGTGGGTAGGGCTGTGGCAACTGTACCACTCCATCAACAACAATAACCAACAACAACAATAATACCACATAAGGCGTGGTTGAGTGGACAGGATGCTGGGGAGTCTACACTCCAACCCCTATACATAGGGGGAGCTATACAGCTGCAATATCCCTCTATAAACAACGGTGAGGGTGAGCCACCAACATCTCATCCCTCTAAAATAACGATGAGGGTGTCACTGTCTGGCATGACAGGACAAACACTCGCACTCTAACCACTACCATGACAACATGTGGTTGAGTGAATCGAGCAACAATATGACTAACGATGGCTTAACCAAATGTAAGCCAACAGTCGTTAGTATGCAATGTGCAAGTATGGTGCATGATATACGATGCACGAACAACCGAAGCAACCACGATGCAATAAAATCTAACGAGTGAAACATGCGTCGATACAACCAACCAGAAATCGAAATCCAACGATTATGCATCTACACTACTAGGTAGGGTATTTCTAATGCCAAATAAACCTTATTGTGTTTAATGAACTTCTAAGTGCTCGCGTACAAGTGGCACTTTACAGAACAGAAAATCAATAGAGGACTGTACGGATACAAACTTGGAATACTCGAAGATCAACGAAGAATAAGTCTCAACGGCGATGTTTAAATAACGACAAAGAACAAAGTCAAGCAACCTATAAGACATAAACTAGCCATGCTTTAAGGTAAAAGAACTACTCGAGTACAAAGGAGAAATACCCGCCTTAATTTCACAAGTCCGTAAGCGAGAAGACCTTCCACGATCAATAGAACAAATCTGACGCAAGGTCCTGTATCAAGGACTACATTTAGCTATTTATAAAATGAACAAATTAGCCAAAAGAAATACTAAACACAATTAGGACAAATCCTAATCACAACTTCTATTTAATTACATCCCTTCAAACCACAACAGATCATCAACTTCCCTTAAGATCAGAACACAAAACTTCAATTGAAGTTCACAGAACACAACACTTCTATTAAAGTTCATGGCATGCATGCTAAGCCAAGAAAACAGATTAACCTGGATATGCTATAACGGCTCACGGCACTAAACAAAAACCAACCCCCAATTTGCAACTCTCAGACCAATCACATCAACTTAGTAGCAACTCCAAAACAGAACAAACTTTGAGCAAACACCCTATCAAATATTAACCAAAACTCAATTGCTAATCAAATGAAACAAATAGCCTCAACACCTTTTCATCCATGCCAACACAGAAGATACCACTCCAATTCTCAAAACATCAACCTTTCAAAAGTAGAATTTCTATCCCAATCAAAGAAAACAGGCTCAACACCATTGATCCAAACACCATCCAATCAAACCCAACTCACGGCAACCCAAGAAAAACCAAACCCTACTCAAAGTCTTAACATGAAATTCCAATTCAAACTCATGGCAAGATCAAACCTAGCAAAAACTCTTACCTTATGGATGCCGACAAGCAGGGAGAAGGAGATTAGGGCTTCGGTGTCAGTTGAAATTGAGAGGGGAGGAGAAATCGCTACTATCCCTAGCTTCTTCTTCTCGTGCCCGCGGGGAAGACAAGAGGGACAAACGAAGAAGATGAAGAGGAGGAAAGGTGCGGCGGCGCTCGGTGTCGGGGAGAGGAGACGGCGTCGGCGAGCAACTGCTCTCGTGCGACGTTGGGGAGAAATAGGGTCGGGAGAAGAAACTGAATCGGAAAGGATTAGGGGAGTTAGGGCTTTTAGAGGTTTTATATTAGTTTTTAGCCTTTTTGCAAAAAGGCCCTCGAAGTTTTTGGAAATTACAATTAAGCCCTTTAAAATTTCGATTTTCAGCACAAATAGTGAATATTTATTTATTAAAATAAATAATTACAATCATAAGGCGATTGCCTTAGGACACTTCTCTCATATTACTAACAAACTCCCACTTGGCCTAATGCCAATCGCTACGGTACCCAATACCACAGGCTCTAACATGACCCTCAAACTTACTTTGAGGCAAGGCCTTAGTTAAAGGATCTGCTAAATTCCTTTCAGTGTGAATTTTCTCAATTTGTATATCATTCCTACTTATAATCTCTCTGATCAGATGATAGCGGCGATGCACATGTTTGGATCGCTGATGAGACCTTGGTTCCTTTGCTTGTGCTATAGCTCCATTGTTGTCGCAGTAAACCGGTATTGCTTCATCAATGGTTGGAACCACACCAAGTTCTGAGACAAACTTCATGATCCAGACCGCTTCCTTTGCTGCTTCCGAAGCTGCAATATATTCCGCTTCTGTGGTAGAATCCGCTACGGTGTCTTATTTGGAACTCTTCCAACTTAGTGCGCCTCCATTCAAAGTAAATACGAATCCAGACTGAGATTTGGAGTCATCCTTATCTGTCTGGAAACTGGAATCTGTATACCCACGTATTACCATATCTCCTTCTCCATATATTAGGAACACATCCTTAGTTCTTCTTAAGTACTTAAGGATTGTCTTGACAGCCACCCAATGATCCATTCCTGGATCAGACTGGTATCTGCTTGTGACGCTCAGAGCATACGATACATCGGGCCTAGTACATAACATAACATACATGATAGATCCTATCGTGGATGCATAAGGAATCTTATTCATGCAAATCCTCTCGTCTTCTGTGCATGGACACATAGACTTCGAAAGGTTGATCCCATGCCTGATAGGAAGGTAACCTTTCTTGGATTCTGACATGCTAAACCTTTTTAGCACTCGGTCTATATATGTAGACTGCGAAAGACCAAGCAATCGTTTTGATCTATCTTTATAGATTCTAATCCCAAGGATATAGGTTGCTTCTCCCAGGTCTTTCATGGAGAAAGTTTTGGACAACCAAATTTTAACTGACTGCAAGACTGATATATCGTTTCCTATAAGTAATATGTCATCGACATATAACACTAGGAATACGACTGCACTCCCACTAACCTTCTTATACACACAAGGTTCGTCAGGATTTTGTGAGAAATCAAACTCTTTGATTATCTCATCAAAACGGATGTTCCAGCTCCTGGATGCTTGCTTCAGTTCATATATGGATCGTCGAAGCTTGCATATTTTGGTTTTATCAACCGTTGTGAAACCTTCAGGTTGTATCATGTATACATCCTCAAGTAGGTTTCCATTAAGAAAAGCTGTTTTCACATCCATTTGCCATATCTCATAATCATAATGTGCTGCTATGGCCAGGAGCATCCGAATGGATTTAAGCATTGCTACTGGCGAATAGGTTTCGTCATAATCAATTCCTTGTTTCTGACGATATCCTTTTGCCACTAATCTAGCCTTAAAGGTAACAACATTACCTTCCATGTCGATTTTCTTCTTGAAAACCCACTTGCACCCTATGGGCTTAATCCCTTCAGGTGGGTTAACCAAGTCCCATACTTGATTTTCGTACATGGAATCCATTTCTGACTTCATGGCTTCAAGCCATTTGTCCCTTTCTGAACTTTTCAGAACATCTTCATAACTGATAGGTTCGTCATCGCTAATGAGTAACATGTCGTTCGATTCACTTATGATAAATCTGTATCTCTCTGGAATATTGCGTGTCCTATCAGACCTACGAAGAGGTGGTGTTGTTTTAGGTTCAACTGATAGCTCATTATCATGAGTTCTCGGTTGTGGGTCTATACTAGGTGTCTCTGTAATATATATTGGAGTTTCTTGAACTTTTTCAAGTTCAATATTACTCCCACTGTTTTCTTGTAAAAGAAATTCTTTTTCTAGAAATACAGCATGCCTTGAAACATACACCTTTTGTTCCAAGGGATGATAGAATTGGTAACCTTTTGTTTCCTTAGGGTATCCAATAAATAGACATTTATCAGACTTAGCATCCAATTTGTCTGAGACAGTCTGCTTCACATAAGCAGGACAACCCCATATTTTAAGGTGAGTTAAATGAGGTTTCTTACTATTCCACGTCTCATATGGAGTAGTAGAGACTACCTTGGTCGGGACTCTGTTTAGCAAGTAAACAGCTGTCTTAAGTGCATAGCCCCAAAAGGATTTTGGAAGAGTTGCATGATTCATCATAGATCTAACCATGTCCATCAAGGTTCAGTTACGCCTCACAGATACACCATTATGCTGTGGTGTATATGGCGGAGTCCATTGAGACAATATCCCATTGTCCCTAAGATAATCTTGAAACTCTTGACTTAAGTATTCACCACCCCGATCGGATCGAAGTATCTTAATACTTTTTCCGAGATGTTTCTCCACTTCATTTCTGAACTCTTTGAATTTATCAAAAGCTTCAGATTTGTGTTTCATTAAGAACACATACCCGAATCGTGAGTGATCATCGATAAAGGTAATGAAGTAGCTATAGCCTCCTTATGCAAGAGTTGACATTGGTCCACATACATCTGTATGTATTAGACAAAGCAATTCTCCCACTGGTTTACCTCTTCCGGAAAAGGGTAATTTGGCCATCTTGCCTTTTAAGCATGATTCGCATGTATCAAATGAACCGGGTTCAAATGATTCTAGAATTCCACATCGGTGTAATTTGGTCATGCGTTTCTTACTTACATGGCCAAGACGACAATGCCACGTATAGGAGTCTATTTGATTATCTATTCGAGCACGTTTGTTGCTAACTTCGATATTGAAAACGTCACCGGATAAATCTAACGTATAGATACTATTGCACAAAGTTCCGGTCCCATAAAGAACACCATTTAAAGTTATGTAACAACAATTGTTACTAAAAGTTAAATGATAACCTTTTCATTCAAGCATGAAATAGATACAATGTTCTTTATTAACGAAGGAACAAAATAACAATTATCTAATTCTAAGACACGTCCAGTAGGGAGCTTTAGCAAATATGTTCCGATGGCAACAGCAGCAATCTTTGCTCCATTTCCAACTCGCAAATTCGCTTCTCCCATGACGAGTCTTCTTCTATTCCTTAGCCCTGTATGTCATTACATATATGTGAGCTACACCCAGTATCAAGTACCCAGGTGGTTGAGGAAATAGAGTGACATTCAATAACGAAGATACCTGAAGAGGATGGGGCATGAGATGCCTTCTTCTTCAAGGACTCATGATAAATCTTGCAGTTTCTTCGCCAGTGGCCCTCCTTGCCGCAGTGATGGCAAGTGCCTTTTGTTGTCTTTTTAGTCTTTTTGGCCTTTTTCTTCTTTCCCTTATTCTGTTCTTTGGCCTTCCTCTTAGAACTTTTCTTCGAGGAACCAACTAACAGTACTGTCTTCTGATCCTGCTTCACAGAAGGCTCTATAGTCTTCAGCAGGTTGAGCAACTCAGGAATGGTAGTCTCCAGCTTGTTCATCCGATAGTTCATCACAAATTGTGAGTAACTTTTGGGCAAACAATACAGAATTAAGTCAATACTTAGTTCGTGATCCATTGCAAAATCGAGTGTGCCCAGTCGCTCAATGTACCCCAACATCTTCAACACAAACTGTGAGACAGAAGTGCCTTCCTGCATCTTAGAGGTGAAGAGGAGTCTGGAGACCTCGAACCTTTCGGATCTCGCCTGCTCGTCAAATAATTCATGAAGATGGAAGATGATGGTATAAGCATCCATATGCTCATGCTGCTTTTGTAGCTCAGGTACCATAGCGGCTAGCATGATGCAACTCGCAAGTTCAGAATCGGTCACATGTTTCTGATAGGCCACTAACTGGTCTGGAGTTGCATCTTCTGGAGGACGGTTGGGAAGTTGATCTTCAAGGACATAAGCAAGCTTTTCTGCCTTGAGGACTATCCTCAGGTTTCGAAGCCAGTCCATGAAGTTTGGCCTAGTCAGCTTATTGGTGTCCAAAATGGAATGCAAATTCAGAGAAGACATGATCAAGTGATTATCCTAGAAATACAAATTGAGCTTATGTGAGAAGAATGATAAAGAATGCATCAACATACATTAATTAAATTCTATTTATTTTTCGAATTGAATAGCCCATTTTATCAATTCGAGAGATCGTAGGAACATCTCTAAATAGGTTGATATCCAACCATAGATAAGAACAACCATGGCTGGGGCCATCAAGTTATTCTTAGCTATGAAGGTAGGTAATTATACCGATTACATATCACACATATGTAACTATCACATTATGCTATCAACTAATTGAATGTTTGCATAAATCATTGGGTTGTTAACTCATTAACAAGTATGCAACATTATACATAGCACCCAACTGCACCTCTCTTTACATCGACCTTGGCTGTGGCACAACAAATCGATGCTCCAAGCTTAAGGCTGACCCATTAATCAAGAAATAGTTTTAATATGGTTGGAGCTCATTCAACCGTTTAGTCAGGCTTGGATGTGTCCAACAACCAAAACTAAGGATTGACCTCTGACTCCAACTATATTAATCATAAACTAATTCCATGGTTTGAACATGTTGAGGTTCAAGCCGGGCATGGATGTGTCCATCAACCCAAACGAGAAATAAAACTCCGGTTCTAACCATATTAATGTAAGGTGTTGGCCTTAATATTTTGTAAAGGGTTTTGGGTCTCATCCTTTTCTTTTAAGCATATTCATGACATATAATTATGCCATGTACTAACGATTTCCTTAATAAAGTATGTATGTGACTTAATTTATCAAGTCTCATTAATTGAATTAGGAACCGGATTTCCTAATTCTAATTTCACACTTTATTCAAGGAATTGTTTTGGGAAATATTTTCCTAAATTGTCATAATTAATTTCGGAAATAATATGTTTAAGACTTTGATTTCTCTAAATCAAATCTTATTAAATTAAGAGACAGATTCCCTTAATTCAACCACATATTATTTTCGTGAAAATCTTATTTAAGGAAATATACTCTATAGGAAACAATTTTTCTAATTAATTTTGGAGACAATAATATGTAAGAGCATCACCTCTTAAATCAAATAAGGAAATTATCGTTTGAGAATCACCTCAAAAATTTCCAAGATTTGATCACATATTTTATTTATGGAAAATTAATATCAATAAATAACTTAATTTGGACGGCTCCCCGAGGCTCAATCCAAAATAAGAATTTATTGATAATATAATTTGGACGGCTCCCCGAGGCTCAATCCAAATTAAACATTTGACAATTTAAATTCAATTTAGGAAATTTAATTATAACAACTAACTTTAAATTGGATGGCTCCCTGAGGCTTAATCCAAAATAAAGAATTTTGTAAATAATTTAATTTCCAATTATGAATTTAAATGCCAATTAATATTCTATAATTTGTTTAGAATTTCTCGAAAGAAAGTGCCCAAAATTGCGAGCTTTCCATAAATGTAAAATTTCCAAAAATAAAATTTTCAGAATAATTGTAAGTTTCTGGTACAAAGAAAACTTACGTATTTCCAAAATTGGAAAGTTTCCAAAAATGGAAAGCTTTCACAATTATCATAAAATTTTAGAAATAGGGATATTTCAAAAGTTTGCGAAATATCATGAGGATTTCCAAACTTTGAAATTCCAAAATCTAAAATTTACCATAATTGGAAAGTTTCCATAATTGAAAAATTTTCCAAAATTGAGATCATGACAAAGTTTTCCGCAAAACAATTATATGATTATGTCGAACACTAACCGGCTCTGATACCACTATTGGGACCGGGTGCATGTTGACATGGATACGGGTTCGTAATTTTAAAATTTAATTACGTGCAGCGGAAGGTTTAGCATAAATAATTTCTCAAATCATTTTAACCACGTATCTAGCATGCAACCTTATATTGTGGAGACATGATCATACATTTAAAATTTTGCAGAAAGTAAACTAATTTACTTAATACCTCGCGTAACTCGTAGAAAGGGACGAGATCCAACCGTAGCGTCCCTTGGAAGCTCCGCCTCTATTCGCGTCCACGCCGAGTTTTCTTCGGGATGACTTCGCAAAGCCACGAGTTTCGTGCCGACAAGAACTACTAGATTCTCCAAAGGAACGACAAGAATACCAAGAGAGAGATGGAAAAACTAACCACCAAACGAAGAATGGAATCAGGATTCCGGGAGGAAGGAAGGAGTCGCGCCCGCTTCTTCTTCTTCTTCGGCTTCTTCTTGGTGGTGGAAGCTCACGGCAAAGGGGGAGGGCTCTAGGGCCGGCGGCACTAGAAGAGGGAGAGGGAGAGAAGGAGAGGGAGAGAGGCTAGGCAAGAATCCTTGATCTCTCGGATTAATTTCCAAGCCTTGCCTTGGTACCTTTATATAGTAGTCTCTTAATCGCCAAGTCTCCTTTTTATGGAATAAATTATCATAAGAAATTTATCAAATAAATTTTTCTATGATTTATTCCATCATGCCAAGTTTTTATCATAATTTAATTTATAATAAAAACAACTATGTCTCCCTTTTCTTATGGAACAAATTTTCACAAGAAATTTATTATATAAAATTTTCTTATCATAGAAAAATCAATTCATAATTGATTTTATAAAATAAAATAAACTATTCAAAGTTTATTTTAATTTCCATGAAAATAATAAACCAAACCTCGGTTTATAAAATTTATATTATCCATAATTTTATAAAACAAACCACACTTGGTTTATTTTATAACTTGAACCAAACAATTTGGTTCTCCCTTTTGATGTGGCCGGCCAAACAAAGAGGGCAGGGACCCTCTTTGGCCGGCCAAACCCAAGCCAAGATCATATGAATTAAACTCATTTAATTCGTCCAATAAGCCTTCAAAAGACTTCGCCATTTTATGCTTTCGATGTGTCTCTGAAAAATTCAGATTCGACTTTATCTCTTTTGATAGGAAAATCCAATTTTCAACTCGTTTTAAATTCCTCGGATTACTAATAGTGCGTGTGACTAAATAGGCTTTCGATTTATGTTGGCCGTCTATAATTAACCAATTATAGAATGATCATGAGTGGCACCTAGTAGTACATCATGATCCCCAATTAATCGAAAGATCAACGGTTGACCTCAGAAATAATTCTGAAACCCTTCAACAGCTATAATGAATCGTGCCCCATTCCCTTCACCATCTTATACCCACTTGGTTCAGGACATGGTTTATGTGTGTCAGTCCCCACTAGGCTGACTACATCACACCTAGCCCAAGTAACATTTCCTCATCCTATGGATTCTAATTACTCTCATGTATTTAAGAGATTCATACTCTCAACATGTCATGCTCTGGCCAGAGGCTTCGAGTAACAATTCGACGATAGGCCTCGAGTATACATCTCCTCGCAAGGAGTGGTGAATTCTTTGTAGGATGTTTAAACATCTTCGGGCACTTCGGCTTATACCCAATCATCCTGGGTCCACACCTCCTTGGAGATGCTTGCTTAAGATGTCAAAGTATAAGTCTCCATGACCAAGATGATTTGAACACCGCAAGTCAAAGGAACATCGCACTTAAGCTACAGTAAGAACTTCACTGACATGTCTACATGTAGACTACCATATGAAGTTTTACAGCCAGTCACTCCAATGAACTAGTTCCCTTAACTAGCATTCATGTTTATCTCCGGACATCCCAATGTCACCAGCCAGTGAGAATTGGCTGATTAGAGAATAACCCATGCTAGTCTCAACAGAATTGACAATGTCCGTATCTATCAATTCATCGACTAGGGACAATTTCAATACTTCACAATTGCACATGTAGAGATAATCGCTAGTTGTGAATTCATCACAAATTCTCTCATGCTGTGAATTGTATTGCGGGCATTCAGTAAATGAGTTTAAGATCTCAATCAAATACACAGACATGTATACTCAAATAGTGAATATTCATTTATTAAAATAAATGATTACAATCATAAGGCGATTGCCTTAGGACACTTCTCTCATATTACTAACAGGAGGCGCCTAGATGGAGCTAGGCGCCCCCATCATCTAGGGCGCCTCCATGAAAGGAGGCAAAACAGGCTTTCATTCAGGCGCCCCATATGATACAGACACCGTGGTTGAAAGCTGTATCTGCTACTGCGAGTTCGAAGCAGAGATAAGCTTTGACTGGGTTCATTGAGGTGCCTGGGAGGTCTAGGGCACCCTAGTTAAGAGTGTTATCTACTGCGGTGAGTTTGGCGCGGAGATAAACTTTGACCAAGCCCTTTGAGGCGCCCCAGTGATCACAGGCGCCCTAATGAAGCCTATAAATGGGGCTTCGACCCCAAGGCTCAGAACAGAACTTCCAAAACCATTCTAAGCTGTCCAAGTGATGACAAAGCGCTAACGACGAAGCTTTGTGACTAGGAGGCTCCAAGAGGAAGTGCGCGGCACTTCGGAGGTCCAAATCGACCGAGCCTTCACCTTTGTTTTGTTCGGTTTGAATTTATTTTCAACACGTATTTTAGCTATTCTTTTTTTGTAACTCTTGCACTGTAAGATGGGTTTCTCCGCCTCTGGAAAGTCTGGAAAGGAGACCATTAGTGGACGGACATTCCCGTGCTTAGGCCTTGGATGCATTGACCCTGGGGGGGGGGGTTGGGAACCAAGTAAATCCCGTGTGCATTTTGAGTTGTGTTGTCTTTACTTTATTGTTTTATTTTCTGTTGTGCTACTAACGCTCCGTCCAGAACGAACGAAAGTTTATGAGTTTCCGTGAATGATTTTTTACGGTCGATATTCACCCCCCCTCTATCGGCGACACCGGTCCTACATTAACATTATTTCTTAATTAATTACATGTTTTGATATCTTTGATATCTTGATCTATGATGTGTTGAATTGTGTTCTAACTCTATCGTGTTAACATAATCTTGATACCAAAAGCTCGAGAATCACAATCACATGAGGAGTAAGGGAGAATCGATAGGATAACCCCATCCACCGATCCATAGAGAACTATGATGCGGGGAATCAGATATGAAAGTGCAACCTGACAAACCACGAGCACCCATATGCCATCATAGAACCCAATGGATCAACCTAATTATGATGCCACGGTAAGGAGAGAGTCAATTAGGTGGAGCGGGATCTCGTGATAGAAGTTATGAATCATGGGGATCTCGCATAAGAAATATATTTTGGGTTGATGCAATATGTAGGGCTTCATGAGTATTTTTCTGATGCCATTATATTTGATATGTCATTTGCTCCATTTGTTGGAGTAAATCATCATGGTGAATTTGTATTACTTGGTCGTGGTTTAATATCTAGGGAAGACTTTGAAACCTTCATTTGCCTATTTAAATCATGATTGACATGCATGAGAGGATGAGCTCCATGAGGCATTATTCCGGATCAGTGCAAAGCCATGGAAATTGTAATTCTTGAGATATTTCCAAACTCTCATCCTTATGTCTTTGACATATTATGAAAAAAATTTCAGCCAAGTTTGGTAGTCATACCAACTATAAGTTGATAAATAAAAACTTAAAGGATATTAATTATAATTCTTTGACTTCTAAAGAATGTGATAGCAACTGGAAAAAATTGATTAAAGATATTATTTGGAGAAAAATGATTGGTTGAGTTCTTTATGGAGTTGTCATCATAAGTGGATGTCTGTCTATTTGAAAGATAAATTTTGAACAAAAATATCGACAAGTCAAAGAAGTGAAAGTATGAATGCCTTTTTTGATGATTATGTTCATTTGAAAAAACTTTGAAGTAGTTTGTTGAACAGTATCACAACAGTCTGAAAAGCAAGATTGAAAAGAAAAATAATTTTGATTTTGCATCTTTCAATTCAATCATTTCGGTCGTTAGTGGTCATTCAATAGAAAGCAATTTCAAAATGTCCACACTAGCAAGATATTCAAGTTGTTTCAGCATGAAATTAGTGTTGGAGACGAGATGGCTAGAGAGGGGGGGGGGTGAATATAGCCAACACTTTTTCCTTGAGAACTTAGCAAGTTTTCTGCACTTAACTTATCAGTAGCACAGCGGAAGAAGCAAAGGAAAAACAAAGCAGTGCAGTAAACTAAAAATAGAGATGAAAGCTAACAACGACAGCTACCAAGATCGCTAACAAGAGGGTTTACAAGGTTTGGGGATAACTTGCCCCTACTCCTTGGCGTGCCCTTAAGGTGGGCGATCCCTTGATCGTCGGCAGATCAAGCCCCGGTGATCACCGGATATAAAGCAACCTCCTTCTCGGTAGAGAAACCTCTCCACAGCGTTCAATCACAGATAAATGTTTAAGCTCAATGAAATAGCAAGAAGGATCTTACTCAAGCACTCAGCAAGGACAAGAACATAGCAAGCTTCCCTGAGCTCCACCCAGTGGCGATCTCACGCAAGAACCCTTCTTCGTGTCTTCCTACTGTCGGACTCCAAGCTCCTTGTTCCCTCCTTCTAGGCTCAAGTAAAGGATGATTGCTTCTCGATCGCTTGCCCAGAATGATGGAAACTTCAAGAACACAGCAAGCCTTGATGTGGAGAACTCAAGGCACAGGAACTCAAAAGCACAAGCTGTAAACTTTCGAACACTACACCGAAGCTGTCTCCCGTTCCTTTTGTTTCTCCGCTAAGCATCAGGTGACCTCATCTCCAGCAGCCTCCAGCTGCCTCACTGCCAACGCCAGCTACACTGAACCCTTACTGAACTTCCTGAGCTCCCTCAGCCAAGCTTCAGTCAGCGGCTTCAGTCCTGCAGCTCCAGCCGTTGCAACCTGAGTTGAGAAATGGACAAACCTGCTCCAAGGAAAGCCCCCTTTGACTTCTCCTTGAGTGTTTGAATCCTCCCCTGTCACCTGTAGCTTAATCAGACTGTTAGAGCAGTATATCACACAGTGAATCAAATATCAGAGGTAAGTGGCAGCAAATATCAAATGTTCAGACGCGATCAGAGCGTCTGACAGTGCAATTTGAATTAAAGTGATCGGTCACCGGACCGATCAGAGAGCCTCCTGATCGGTCACCAGACCGATCAGGCTGGTTCCAGACCGATCAGGTTCCATCCTGATCGATCCCCAACGCTCAATCTGAAATCGCGATTTCTTTGAGATTCTCCTGGACCGATCACCAGACGGATCCCAGGTCGAGGATCGTTCACTGGACCGATCCACCCTTATATCGGGCGATTTCTGAGTTTCGCAGGCTAAGCCTTCTGATCGGTCAACTGACCGATCAGGGTGTCACCTGATCGGTCAACAGTCCGATCAGGTCATCACCAGACCGATCAGGAACCGTCTTGATCGATCTTAGTGAGAAGCCCGCGAAGCTGGATCGTTCACCAGAACGATCTGCACAGTGATCCTGATCGGTTATCAGACCAATCAGGAGTAGTTCAACAAGGGAACTCAACCTCACTGCTCGCTCCCTGATCGGTCACCAGACCGATCAGGAGCCAGTCAATGGGTGAAACACATACTCCCTGATCGGTCACCAGATCGATCAGGAGCAGTACAGTAGGTTCCCAACCTCACTGTGTGCTCCCTGATCGGTCACCAGACCGATCAGTCATCGCTGGATCGGTCACCAGACCGATCCACGAAGGAGCAGCGTGCCAGAATCCCTGATCGATCACCAGACCGATCCAGGGACTCAAACTCAGCCCTCCAAGCTAAGGATTTTTCCACCTAACTCTCCAAGTTGGGAATTTGCACCTAACCCTCCAAGTTAGGACTTTTCACCTAGCCCTCCAAGCCAGGACTTTTCACCTAACCCTCCAAGCTAGGACTTTTCACCCAACCCTTTCGAGTTAGAACTTCATCCAACCTATCCCTCCAAGCTAGGCACCTGACCCTCCAAGCCAAGACTTTTCACCTAATTCTCCAGAATGGGAATTTGCACCAAACCCTCCAAGTTAGGACTTTTCACCTAGCCCTCCAAGCTAGGACTTTTCACCCAACCCTTCCGAATTACGACTTTTCCAACACCTAGCCCTCCAAGCTAGGATTTTTCACACCTAACCCTCCAGGTTAGGGTTTTTCCAACATCTAGCCCTCCAGGCTAGGATCCTCCATATCATGCTTAATCCTCTATCAGGACTTAATCATAATCATCATAATCATCAACCTAAACTAAAATCGTTGTCAACACCAAAACACCAATCAGGGCCAGACTGCATCAACAATTAGGGGTTTGATGTTTTGTAACACTTTGTTTATGAAGCAAGAAGGGTCATCTATCTTATATGAAGTGGTGGAAACTATATTGGGAAAAGAGGGATCAACTCCAAAAGACATTTCATTGTTGGTACAATATAGTGAGGTAGAATGTGAGATGAAGTGTTTGTGTCATCTCTTTGAGTTTCAAGGAATTTTGTGTAGATATTTGA
Source organism: Boesenbergia rotunda (assembly GCA_024364735.1). NCBI lineage: Eukaryota > Viridiplantae > Streptophyta > Magnoliopsida > Zingiberales > Zingiberaceae > Boesenbergia > Boesenbergia rotunda. The sequence continues at coordinate 640,402 of JAGFNQ010002772.1, forward strand.
TTTCTGTTCTTGTAAAAAAAATGTCACTAGAGTTTTAGAAAATTATATTTTGGAACGATGGTGTAAAGACATTATGTTGGTACCAGAAGCACTAGATCGAACCTGGTTTTGATAATGGCAAAGGGTTCGAAGTTAATTATGTTTTGTGATCTAATGTATTTTTTAAGTGTGCAAGAAGGTCCTAGTTTATGTAGGCACGAAGTCTTGACCTGCAGGGTTGAGCATGAAGTCCTAGTCGAGGACTGGGCACGAAGTCCTAGCCAAGGGTTGGACACCGAAGTCCTGATCGAGGGTTGGGCATGAAGACCTGATCCGAAAGATCGAGCAAAAGACTTAGCCAAGCGAGGACAACGGATAGAAGTATGGACGAGTCAAGGAACGGATATCTTGAGATCCGAGAGCTTCGCAGCCGAGCAAAAGTACAACCGGAGGTGTTGGTTGGCAAAAGGTAACTTCTCCAGAGTGGAGTAGGTGAGGACGCGTTCCCCGGAAGAGGAAACATTAGGCGTCTGTCCGACCTAGGATTTCATTTGAAATCCAATGTCAGGATCAGACAACTCCGGCTGTTATACATATATGTACATTCATATATTATTTGTTACAATTGGACTAATCTGTTTTGCAGCTCAAGAAGTTGACCCAGCTGCTATGAGGGCACCTCATAGGGATTGGGGGCCCAAGTATACTGAAGCTCGAGAGGTCTCGGGCGCCCGAGTATACAGGCACTCGAGAGGTCTCGGGCACCCGAGTATACAGGCACTCGAGAGTTCTCGGGCGCCGGAGTATACAGGTGCCCGAGAGGTCTCGGGTATCCCAGTTGATTTTGCTCAATGTTGGCAAAGCTGAGTTGGCGGCTGCTGATTAGGCACGCAACATCAGCACTCAGGCCCCCAAAACACTCAGGCGCCCGAGAATGGATAAACTTTGGCTGAGTCAGCGGATGACAACCCGGCTGAATCAGCGATGTGGAGGTGCCGCTATGCACACTCGGGCGCCCCAATGCCAATATAAAAGGGGTTTCGTCCCCTCAGTCTCATACATCAATTCATGCATTCAAAATCACTGCAATCAAATTTTTAGATTTCAGTGTTCAAGTTCGCTACACCAAAATAGTCCAAGATCGATGACACATTGCTTCAACGACGAAACACCCTTGCTCTTCTTTAAGCAAGTGTTGCCTGTATAAAGTTTCATTTTTATTTGTACTTAAACCTTCATACTCTATAACTCATTTTGCGTATTATAGAATTGCCCAATAAAAACGGTCAAGGACCATGGGCCTTGGAGTAGGAACCGTCAAAGACTCCGAACCAAGTAAAAACAAAGCTTGTTACCGTTGTTGTTACATGTTCTTTTTATTATTCCGCTACGTTTACTCATGTTTTAGTCCGAGAAATTTTGTATTGATATTCATCCTCCTCATCTATCGATCACATCGATCCCATAAGTTGTATCAGAGCTGGGGCGCTTTGAATTGGTGAAACCACCTTTCGAGCATTTTTTTTTGAATTTTTTTGCTTTTTCTTTCAAATAAAAATATTTGTTCGTGGTGTTAAAATATTCTTAGGCCTTTTTCAAATTTAAATTCTTGTTTTTTCACCATAAGTCAGAATTTATATAACTATCATTTTTTTTGAAAATTTGTCATACAATTTTTATTATTATTATTTTTATTATTTTAATATTTTTTCTCAAAATTTGTGCAACCCTAATTTGAGCAAATTTTTTCTTTTTCTCCAGCACTACTAATCCAAGGCCATGTCTTGGTACCTTTTTTGTTATTTTTCTTGTGTACGAGATTTATTCTGAATGACCAATTAAGAATGGAATAGTATCCGTCCATCTCTATTCTCCGGCGAGAATTTCAGATCATGGAAGGGTCTAATGGAGTCTCATCTGAAGGTGCATATAGATTTATGGATGATAATGCAAATGGAATCCCCCACAGAAGATGGAACATCAATTGCCTGGGGCAAATTGGATGAACCAACACTAAGCAAGATCGAGACAGATGCAAAGTCGACTGTAATCTTACAATGCGGTCTGACAAAGAACAATTCAAGCAGATCGGACCTTTTGAATGTGCTAAAGAGATGTGGTAAAAATTGATTGACATACACGAAGAGATTTTCAACATTGAGGTCTTAAAATGTGTGTTGTTCGGATCATCAGAAGAGTTTGACAAAGAAGAACAAATTCAACTGAGCCTCATTGCACTACCAGTACAAGTTCACCTTACCAAGACCAAGTCCGAGTCTGAATCAGAAGATGAGCTGAAACAAAGTAACGAATCAATATCCATTTTAGAAGAAGGTAAACTTACTGTATGTGGCTATTCTGAACTCAAACTCTGTGACTTAATTTCTTATCTGTCTCACAAGTTGGCTATGTTTACCATCCGGGTTAAGCCCCTCCAAAAGAAGATTAAAGCCCTTAAGGAGGAAGCTAATTCAAGTTCCTTGACTGAGACCATTCAGGAAGGAACCTTAAATCAAGTTCAAAAGCATGAGGAAGAGAATTCTTCTCTGAAAACTCAAGTCAAAGAACTCAGTGTCGCCCTAGAACGGTTTACCTTGGGTTCCAAAAATCTTGATATGATTCTTGGAAAACAAAAGGTTATCCTTAACTGATCCAGACTTGGATACAAAACCAACTCGCGATATAGATCATACTTTTCTATTGTGAACCATACTAGCACCCAAGTCCAAAAATGGGTCCCTAAACTTAGCTTGACAAATCAAGTTGGAACAAATCATGTTGGGGAGAGCTGATAGTACGTTAGAAAAGTCTGCCTAAAGAATCAGAGGTTGAGGCAATCTGTGGTCCGGAGTGACCAAGTGTTTTGATGTTTGGGCAAAGGGTTTAAGTTAGGTTCATGCTTGTGTTCTTATATGTGTATGTTGAGTGTGCAGGTTGTACAGGTTACATATATGGACTTGACTGGACGGCCTCGGTACGGTGAAGGGTGGCATGAAGACAAGCTGGAGGCTTGTGTGCACCCGAGGGACTGTGGAGAGCAGGGACGATGAGCTGAGGGGCGTGGACTTCGAGGCATGCATGGCATGGAGGCAAGCTGGAGGCTTGCGTGCATCCGAGGGACGAGAGCCGAATATAAAGAGGGTGTGAAGGCAATAGTCGAGGCTGCGGATGAGGAGTCAGTCGAGTCGTGAGGGTACGAGTGCTGTGTGACTGTACTCAGGAAATCCTAGGGTTCAAGTGCAGAGTGAAATGTACTCGGGAAGGGAAACTTTAGGTGTGTGAGTAGGGCAGTCGACTGATAAAACTCACAGAATGATTTCGGGGATGGACCAGTCAACTGGTAAAATGGCAGTCGATTGGTATCCCCGAAATATAGCCGTTGAGTTAGCCGTTGGCTAGCAATTAAGGCTAGACCAGTCGACTGGTAAATGGGCAGTCAACTGGTGGCGAGTTGTTAGCCTTAAGTTCTATTTAAAGAGGACTTCTCAAGGGTTGAGACTCTTGACGAAACTCGCTTGGGTAAAGTGAGTTAGCAGATTTTTGTACTCAGATAGAGTCCGAAGTGTTGTGGTGAGGTTTCTCCACCCACAAGGAGCGACAGAGTTAGCCGGGGCGTGATCCACCGACAGATTCTTGGATTAGTCACCCGTCCGGGGTGGATACTAATTAAATCTTCCGTGTTAGCATTGGTTAGTATTTATTTAATTGTTTTTATTGTATATTCCGATGTGCAACTAACCGTGTAGGAAGAAAGAGGTTCGAAAATTGCTATTCACCCCTCCTCTAGCAAACACATTCGATCTTTCAATTGGTATCAGAGCGAGGACTGCTCTTGATCGGACTAACCGCCGAGGGAGCACACGCTAGAAGAGGAAGAACAATGGAAGACAAACTTAGGGAAGATATTAACTCACCACCACCATACGAGCATGAAGACTTTGCATATTGGAAAGCTAGAATGAAGATGTGGTTTGACATGGATTGAGAGTGCGTAATGGTCCTAGAGGAACCATTTGAGACCCCTAAGGACAAGCATGAAAAGAAGCTCCGACCTAGGTATTGGACCAAGGAGCAACAAGAACAAGCAAGAGCTAATGAGAAGGTAATAAATATTCTTGTTAATATTTTACCTACAAACATTTTGAGTGATGTAGGGAATTATAAATATGCCTATGAGTTATGGAATAAATTGGAAGAAGTTCATAAGATCCCTACACAAGCTCAACTAGTAGAGGTGCCCGAAGAAACAAGTTCAAGTATCCAAGAAGACCAAAGAGAAAAAGAATTATCAACATCTAGTGAAGAAGCACTAGAAAGTAAAAAATCATCAACTTCATCAATAGAAGAAGAGGAAGTATCAACGTCAAGTATTGAGGGGGATGAGAGACCCTTAATCATGCAAGAGCAAGAAAAGACTTCTACCACCACCAAGGCTAAATCAAAAGAGCATATCATATACTTTGGTTGCAACGAAAAGGGGCACTACAAGGATATGTGTCCTCTAAGTAAGAAAAAGGAGGTACTATCTAAACCCAGGTTCATTAGATTTAAGTCTAACATGAATTGTAGGAATGGAGAAGCCCAAGAGAGGAAGATGAAGATTAGATGCTTCACATGAGGAGAATTGGGGTACTACCACACTAAGTGCCCAAAGAAAAGTGAAATCAAGAAAATGGAGCATCTAAGAAGATGGGAGAAGGAAGAAAGAAGGAAGAGAAGAAGTTCACAACAAGGAGGGACTACAAGGGTAAGGGAGGTACTTCCTAACCCTAGGTTAAAAAATAATTCAATTTCATATTTCTCCTTGCATATTAAAAATCATGTTAATCATTCATCCATGCATGCTAGGATTAATGAAAATTGTCTACTTGTGCATAATTTTGGTTTTAAATACAATAATAAGAATATGAGTAACAAGGTAGATCATCACCCTAAGAAAATCATGCATCATGGTAAATCTAGGACCTTTGTACCTAAGGATCAAGGCACTAATACCAAGAAGGAAAGGAATGTGCCTAGAAAGGAGGGTAGGTCTAGGAATGTTCAAAGTGGACCTATGAACTCTAAGGTTAAAGGTCTAGAAAGAGAAAATTAAGCCTTGAGGGCAAGACATGATAAATTAGAGAAAATCCTAGAGAGATTCACGGTTGGATATGGTGTTGAGTGGCCTAAACCGCACCAATGATAGATCGGGTCTAGGATACCGATCTAAGGTCTCCCATGCCAAGGGAAAGAGATATGCTAGGATAGCATATGATTATGGCAAGAAGGGGGAGTCCAAAAATGGCAAGGGGATGCCATTTAAAGGGAAAAAGAAGGGCTTAACCATAGATAAGGTGTCTAAGGTTAAGAGTGTCAAGTTTGTAGGCCAAGAGTCACCGGTGGAACACCGATTTAGCCTAGTGATGTTGAGTTATCTAGGGAGGTGGCTAGGGCTAAGAGCTCAAGGGGGAGCTCTAGGAGCCTTTGGGATATATGGTGAATGGATCTTCGCAGGGTTCCTCCTAGAGGTCTAGATGGACCATGGAGTGTGCCAAAGGAATTGGAGACGGACTTGAGTCTCAATTCTTGGGTTTTGGCACGGTGTTTTTGAGTTTCATGCATGGAAATATGACATTGGGGTCATATTGCATGAAAATTAATTTTTGGTGTGTAATTGCCATGTAAATCAATGCTAGGGGCGCATTGTGGGTTGACATGGGCAAAGACATCAAGAGAAAACCAAAACTAGGACTTTAGGGCAAGGTTTGATTGAAGTTTTTAGCTAGTTTTGAGTTTTATGTCAAACTTGGGAATGGTGATAGATGCATTTTGGAATGTATTTTTCTCAAGTAGGTATGGGTACCACAAATGTCTTCAAAAAATATGGGAATTTTTGGAGATTTGTGAAATTTCTGGTGCATTTTTGAATATCGTCAGAAAGGCTGAAATTTTGATTTTCAGAGTATCAGTCGGCTGCCCTGGGGGGCAGTCGACTGGTTAGGGTTTATTATTGTATCAGCAGCTGGGTATGTGTCCAAATGATGCAAAACAAGTGTATGGGGGGCTAGTACACATTGTTTATGATCATTGGGGATTAAAAGAACCGATAATTGGGATATTGTTGGGTTCTTTATGATGTTAGGCAAAGGGAGAGAAGTGTTGGGTTTAAGTTGGCAAACCAAACACACCTTTGCTAGAAACCCTAGGTTTAGGGGAAGCAAAGATAAAGGGGGAGCATAGTTGCTCCATCCTTGGCGTAAGGGGAACCTTGGAGACATCAAAAAAGGGGGAGATTGCTGAGGTAATCTGTGGTCCGGAGTGACCAAGTGTTTTGATGTTTGGGCAAAGGGTTTAAGTTAGGTTTACCCTTGTGTTCTTATATGTGTATGTTGAGTGTGCAGGTTGTACAGGTTACATTCATGGACTTGACTGGACGGCCTCGGTACGGTGAAGGGTGGCATGGAGACAAGCTGGAGGCTTGTGTGCACCCGAGGGACCGTGGAGAGCAGGGATGATGAGCTGAGGGGTGTGGACTTCGAGGCATGCGTGAAGGATGGCATGGAGGCAAGCTGGAGGCTTGCGTGCATCCGAGGGACGAGAGCCGAATATAAAGAGGGTGTGAAGGCAATAGTCGAGGCTGCGGATGAGGAGTCAGTCGAGTCGTGAGGGTACGAGTGCTGTGTGACTGTTCTCAGGAAATCCTAGGGTTCAAGTGCGGAGTGAAATGTACTCGGGAAGGGAAACCTTAGGTGTGTGACTAGGGCAGTTGACTGATAAAACTCACAGAATGATTTCGGGGATGGACCAGTCAACTGGTAAAATGGCAGTCGATTGGTATCCCCGAAATATAGCCGTTGAGTTAGCCATTGGCTAACAATTAAGGCTAGACCAGTCGACTGGTAAATGGGCAGTCAACTGGTGGCGAGTTGTTAGCCCTAAGTTCTATTTAAAGAGGACTTCGTAAGGGCTGAGACTCTTGACGAAACTCGCTTAGGTAAAGTGAGTTAGTAGTCTTTTGTACTCAGATAGCATCCAAAGTGTTGTGGTGAGGTTTCTCCACCCACAAGGAGCGACAGAGTTAGCCGGAGGTTATCCGGGGCGTGATCCACAGACGGATTCTTGGATTAGTCACCCGTCCGGGGTAGATACCAAGTAAATCTTCCGTGTTAGCATTGGTTAGTATTTGTTTAATTGTTTTTATTATATATTCCGTTGTGCAACTAACCGTGTAGGAAGAAAGGGGTTCGAAAATTGCTATTCACCCCCCTTTAGCAAACGCATTTGATCTATCATCAGGTAGGGTAAGACATACCCTATTTGGCCTTTTTAGCCAGGTGGAGCCAGCCGAAGCTACCTCGCCACACACTTGACTAGTTAGACCAAGGTTTCTCAAAGAGTTGGTGCAAGTTGCATCTGTGATGTCCTCCTCTAAGTGTTTTAATGTTTGACAATATACTTAAGTCAGTGATACATTAAATAAAGGGAAGTTAAGAGAGGAGTAACAAAATGAACCAAAGTCCTAATAAACCTAGGCAATAAGTCCTGGTTCGAAGAATTGGGCACTAAGTCCTGATCATGGATTGGGCACTAAGTCCTGGCAAAGGGCTGGGCACCGAAGACATGCTCGGAAGGTGGGCACGAAGTCCTGGTCGAGGATTGGCCAAGAAGTGCTGACCGAAGGTTGGGCACCGAAGACCTGGTGAGTGAAGCTGGGCAATAAGTCCTGGTGAGTGAAGCTAGCTAGGCAAAAGTCCTGATGAGTGAAGTTAGGCACCGAAGTCCTAGACTTAGGGTTTGGGCACGAAGTCTTGGTCCGATGGACTGAGCAACTTATCTAAGCGATGACTAAGGACAGAAGTAGAGACGGGTCAGGGTTCGGACGTCTCGAGATGCAAGAGTATCGGTAGCTAAGCAAAAGTCCACCCGAAGGACTGGGTGGCAACCGGCTCCTAAAAGGAGTAGGTGAAAGGCACGTTCTCGGGGGTGGGAACTTGCGTCGGTTCGACCTAGGGTTTCGTGAAAATCTGAAGTCAGAACTAAGTCCTTAAGACTAATATTGTGTGTATAGTTGCATTGTGTTTGCGTATCTTGCAGGTACCAAGAATGGAAGACAAAGCAGGGAAATCACACAGAAGGCAGCTGGATGCCTTGAAGCCATGCACCCAACAGCAGTTAGGTGCCCAACAGCAGTCAGGCGCCCCCATCAATAGGGGCGCCTGGATCAAAGAAGAAAAGTTGCAGTTTCGTGAAGAAAACAGAATAGGCTTCCATTTAAGCGCCCGGGATGATACGGGCGCCCAAGTTGAAAGCTGTATTTGCTGTTTCGAGTTTGAAACATAGATAAGCCTTTGCTCAGGCACCTGGGAGGTCTGGGGTGCCCTGGTCAGAGGTTTTATCAGCTGTGATGAGTTCGGCGCGGGGATAAAGTTTGACAAAGTCTATAGGGGCGTCCCCATCGTCACAGGCGCCCGTATGAAGCCTATAAAAGGGGCTTCGACCCCTCTGCTTTAGACACAACTTCCAAGTGTGATTCTGATCATTCTGACCGACGACAATGCGCTAAAGACGAGGCTCTACAACCGGGAGGCTCCAAGAGGAAGTGCGCAGCACTTCGGAGGTCCAGATCGGCCGAGTTTCAAATCCTGATTGTTCGGTTTGCTTTTATTATTCTGTACTTAATTTTCTATACTTGTGCTTGTAATTATCAACTATAAGACGGGTTTTCTCCGCCTCCGAAAATTTCGGAAAGGAGACCAATAGTGGACTCACGTTGAGTACATAAGCCTTGGACGTACTGACCCTGGGGGGTCGGGAACCAAGTAAATAAATCCCGCGTGTCTGCTGTGATTATTTGTTTTATCATTCTATTTTACTTTTCCGCTAGACTAACGCTCTGAGTTTAGAAAGATCGAAAGTTTTATGAATTCCCGTGAAGATTTCTCGGTCGATATTCACCCCCCTCTATCGACGGCACCAGTCCTACAAGTGGTATCAGAGCCAGGCCGCTCTTCATCGGACTAACCGCCGACGGAGCAACGACGCCAGGAGTTGAGAGGGAGCCCAGGGGTGAATCAGGTATAATTTAATTTTAAAATGTCATATTTTAAATTCCATGTTATATGCTTCACGTGCAGAGAGAGAGGGCACTAAAAAACTCAGTGCCCTACTCGTAAGAATCGTTCTTCACCGGCGGCAAAGGAGACACAAGCGCTAGGAATCCGGAGAGATAAAGGTCACATCAAATGCTTCAAGTGTGAAAAGTACGGACACTATAAGAACGAGTGTTCGGTAAAGGTATGCAAAATTTATGTTCCGAGAATTTTTAAATTTCCTTTACTTTCTTATGTAAATTATTTAGATAATTTTTCTGAAAAATTAAATTATGTAAATAGGAAAATTAATATCTTGCATGATCAACTAGAAAATATAGACAATGATAAATTATCAAAAATTAATTCTTTAATTATCAATATCAATGCAATAATTTGTAAAATTAATTCTAATAATTTTAATCCTAAAATTAATTCTGATAATTTTAATCCTGAAATTAAATCTGATAATTTTAATCCTGAAATTAATTCTGATAATTTTAATCGTTAAATTAAATCTGATAATTTTGCCGTTATTTCTGAATTTAAATCTGAAATTAATTCTGAACTTAAATTTGAAATAAATTCTGATAAAATTATCTCTAAGATTAATTCTAAATTCGAAAACCTTAAGGATAATTTTGAGTTCAAATTTGAAAATCCTTTGAATAAATCTGAATTCAAATTTGAAAACTCTTTAGATAATTATGAATTCAAATTTAAAAATCCGTTGCATAAATCTGAATTCAAATTTGAAAACTCTTTAGATAATTATGAATTTAAATTTGAAAATCCATTGGATAAATCTGAATTCAAATTTAAAAAATCATTAAATAATTATGAGTTCAAATTTGAAAATCTTAAGGATAATTCTAAAGATAACTCTGAAATTAGTACGGATATTTTTGGAGATAATCCTGAAATTATTGAAATTGTTTCTGAGGATAAAAATGATTTTGTTGGAAATATTCTTGAGGATAATCAAGATGAAATTCTCCTAGATGATATCTTAATTATAGATAATATTGAAGATTATCATAAAAACTTTAACTAGTGGCCCATTTTACTCCTCCTACTTTGAGGATATTGAAAGATCTAATTTTGAGGAGGAGATGAAATTTACTAAAATAAAGGCCATAGTTAATAAAAATTACGATGACTCAAATAAACCAGAATTATTAGAAAAACTTGAAAAGATAAATAAGGAAGAAATAGTAGATGAGTCAAAAAATTTCGAAATATTGAAAATTATGAACTTAAACCCACAACTATTAATTAATCATTTCAACCTTAATTATTCAAATTCAAATTAATTCAAATTAATTAAATCTTGATTAAATCAAATTCAAATTAATCCAAATTAATTCAATTAAATCTTAATTTATTCAAATTAATTAAATCTTAATTAAATCAAATTCAAATTAATTCAATTATATCTTAATTTAATCAAATTCAAATTATTCAAATTAATTAAATCTTAATTAAATCAAATTCAAATTAAAATTAATTAAATCTTAGTTAAATCAAGTTCTAGTTAAATCAAATTAATTAAATCTTAATTAAATCAAATTCAAATTAATTCAAACTAATTCAAATTAATTAAATCATAATTAAATCAAATTCAAATTAATTCAAATTAATTAAATTAAATTCAAATTAATTCAATCAACCCTTAATTAATTCAAATTCAAATTAATTCTTAATTAATTTAATTAACCCTTAATTCTAAAATAACTTAAACTAAAATAAAATCTTACCCAAACCGCAACAATTAATTTAATAAAATTAAATATGTCAAAGTGGGTTGTCATATTCGCGGGTTCACACGACATGTTTCAAATCGGGAATTTGATACATTATTGGAAACTTAAATAAAATAATTTGAATTGTTTGACTCATGCATAACTGTCATGTCATGGATATGCTATTTTTTTCAATTTATGGCATGTCATTCATGTTTAATTTGATGCATAATTTAGAATGGTTTTAGGAAAAAGATTAATTAAAACTTGAACAACCTAGTATTGTGAGGCGGTGAGATGATAGTACGTTAGGGAAACCATTTTGGTGGAACTAGTAGAAGCTACCGATCCAAGACCCAAACTAGTTAAACCAAAATTTTTCAAGGAGTAACTTGAAGATGAATTTTCAATAAAAGACTTTGTCAAGCAAGGGGTTGATGATCCAATAAGGCTACGACTAAAGAAGGCCTAGTGCCTCGCCAAGACCTTGAAGCCAATTATTGAAAATCAAATTCACTTTACTGTTGTCAGATTTGAATCTAACACAGGTTTTAATCAAATCTTATATTTAACAATGAATTAAGAAAAATGATTCAAGCATCTCACAATACACCCATAAGGCTACCATGCTTGCTGTATTGAGACATCTAGAATGGGTGAGATGTTAAGGACTAATAAATTGAAAAATTGTTTTCAAAATTGTTAGAATATTTTTCTAAAAAATATACTTTCAAAATAATGCTTTAACATAATAATATTTTTATGGAATTCATGCTTGTCTGATTGATTATATGTTAAATTCGATACTTTTATTGCGCCCCAAAAAATGTTTCAGAAAACACCCTAGGGTGTACGGGCTCTTAGACGAAATTGTGAGGAGTTAAATGAAAATAAAACTAAATCTTAAAGGGGTTGTTTGCCAAAATGATCAAACTTAGGGGCAGAATGGTAAAAGGTCCAAAATGTTTGGACTAATATGGAAAATGCCATTACCTCATAAGCTGCGTTTTCCCTAATCACCGCGAGCCCTAGGTTGTAGCCGACTCAAATTCCCATTTCATCACGTTCTTCCCTTCCGGCCAAAACCGACGCAGCTTCCTCAACCTTCTTCTCCTGCTCAGCGACGGCCGACCGTTGATCCTCCTTAGGCGAGGGTGGCGTCAGTGTGCAGTGGGTGCAGGGGTGTCTCTTCCCTCTCCGACCGCTCCGCTGCAAGACTTCTCCTATTGGATCTACGCAAGGACGATCGAGCAAGTGGTCTGGTTAGGGCAGCAGCTGTGATCTCCTGCCGCCGGCCACCGAGATCACAACCTCGCAAATGAATAACCGGTATTGGAAGTAGGAGAGGGTGCTCGGGATCTGAGGTAAGCTTGGTTGTTTGCTTTAGATTCGGAATCGAGGGATTGAGACGAGGAGTGGAACACGAAACTGATCCTTGTGGGTGATGGCAGATCTGATTCCGGGAGATTGGAGTTGGAAATTGAGTGTTGGAGATGAATCCTTATGGGAATGAAGGCAGCAGCTCGATGGCAGTATCTCCAATTGGATCTGGCCAACTTTGAGGTGGTGGAACTCGCTGGTATCAACTCAGTTGGTGTGTGCCAATGCCCTGTGCGATCAGGAGCTCCTGCCGTGGAGGGCTGCTCGGGCTCAGGTAAGGAAATGTTTTCCTCTACATGTTACCTTTGTTAATTGCTCTGTGATGGTGTAGTTTCGGTTATTGTTTGGCCAGATTTCTTTATGCTAGGTTATACTTGAATTGGTGGTAGGTTTGGATCTGGCTAGCAGTGTAGTCTTGGTATTGTTTCGTTTAGAATTAATCTGTGGAAGGGGCTGATAGAAATTGCATGTGATTACGGTTGGTTGGATTTTGATCTTGAAGCTTTTGTGTTTGATACCTTTAGGGATCAAATACATGTGTAATTGGATGAGTCGTGTACAAGAGGGATTGGCTACAGTAGATTGGTGTTATGAATGCCAGACTTGGGTTAATTACTTTTCATACACTGAGATTTTGGCATTAGCTATATGTGGGCTCATCTATTTGATCTATTGGGACTAGGTTGTTAACTTAACATTTAGTTATTGGATGTTGTCACATGATACTTGGAGTTGGGTTGAGGTAAGGTCTAATGTGAGAATTAAATCTCATAATCTAGACGTGATTAAAGGAAAGGGGACAAATGGGTTAACCCTAATATGGTTTTGGGATTTATTAGCTAGCTATCATTTGTATAATAGCTAATTAAATACATCCTTGATACAGGAGCTTGATTGGATTACTATTTGGCGGGTGGTTCTTTCTGCTTGTGAAACAGACTTCCACTCTTGGAGGCGGGTACCTTTTGACTTATCTTTTTTTGATATTGTCATGTTGTTATGCATAGACTGTTATAGATAGCAGTAAGATTATACGCTATCCTTGTGTGTGTAAATTGTCCGCCGGACAGGGGAGGTGCTTCCCGATTTTCTATTGGATCAGTGGCTCCAGGGTCTCGGGGCGTGACAATTTATTTTTGGTATCAGAGCCAAGTTTTGCGATCCTTGTTTTTTTTCGGATATGGGTTGTACGGAAATCTGATACCAATTTATTTTTGGTAACAGAGCCCAGGTTGCGAGATACCTCGGGTATTTGCAGATTTTTCGGTGTCCATCTGATACCAATTTATTTTTGGTATTAGAGCTCAGGTTGTCGGATACCTTGGGGACTTGTGGATTTTCGGTGTATATCTGATACCAATTTATTTTTGGTATCAGAGCGTAGGTTTCGATGCCTACTTGTTTTACGTGATTTACAGATTTGTCGGAGTTAAATCTGATACATACCCGGTAGGTGTCGGAGCTCGGGTTAGATGAGATCTACTGAGTACATTTCGGATTTTCGGAGTCGTTTCACGGCGTGATTTGGACCATGGGACTTTGCGACAACGGGACATCTCCAGGCGGCAAAAGGTATATCTTTCTAGTACTATCCTAGCTTTAGTACTCAGTATTAGATTTTGGATTGGTTAGACTATCCCAGCTTGGTAGGATCTTATATTCATACTGGATGGATAGAGATATGTAGACTTGGTTTAGTTGGATTGACAGGTTGTCAATCTATCTTATTCGTTATCATTCATCTGGGCAATTAGTGACATATTGCGGATGTGATCTTGGAGCAGAGAATGTTAATTATCTAGTAGCCCCGATTGTTGAAACGGACAACTAAGGTTGAATATGTCGACAACCTAGTGAAGGATAAGGATTTTGGTTTTTCTAGACCGTACTATCTATAGTACGTGTTTTAGCTATTATTAGCTAAGCGAAAACTAGGGTTGCCTACAGTGGTTGAATCGATCAGTATAGGATTGACTTACCCTGATTCAATGAGTTTTAGACATTTGGTTCGTTCGTGCCTGGTTAGTTGACCTGGAAGGCACGTTTATGGTACATAACCTACATTGGTGCAGAAGGATAGCATGAGCTATATACTATCATTGATAGCAGAGGAGTGATATATTTTATTCCATGGGGACCTTGATCATGGATCACCTGTACCTGGTTGATGATCTAGAAGGTACAGTTTGATAGGTGACTTGAGCCGATACAGAAAAGTGTGGAGCTAAGTTGTTAGACACTTAAGTGTTATCGTGTGTACTTGGTTTGGATAACCAAGGAGGTACCTTTGTACTTATGATTTGCGCTGAGGCGAATCACTTATGAGGCTAGACCACCTTTGGGTGGAAGATGTCTAGGATGACTTCCAGGAAACAAAGAATCATATCGTGATTATGTTGAGATACTCTTGAGAGGTAGTGTATCTATGTTATGGAGTTGGAACCTTAGAGGTTTTTGAACCATGAGTGGAGGAATCGGAGAATATTGGATTACGAGGAGATGGTTGGTCGACTTGCTCGTTGCTACACGATTCTATGAGAGATTTTTGACTCATAGATTGAGTGTTTATGGTTCAATAATCTCGATGGTACATCGAGATGTATGACCCATTATGGTATTGAGAGGTGGATTGAGATTGACGAATCTATATGATATGTTGTATTTTGAGGATTCTATTAGTAGATATGGACCTGTCGATTTTGTAGCTTTTTGATGGATCATATAGTGGATATTTGATCTTTCTGTGGTTGGTTATTTGGAAGTTTGTTAGTGATGGTAGCATATAGTATGACTTATTGGTGGAATCTTTAACTATATGTTATCTTTTGACGGTCTATTGGAGGATATATATATGACTTGTGATGTTTGGAGGATGTTATTGAGTTGGGGATATTCAGGAATAGGATTGGTAGATTGTCTACCACTAGATTATAGCAGTTATTTGTATCCTTACCCTCAGGAGAGATCTTGAGTATTACACAGGAGGTCAGAGCATGCCCACTAGATTTTGGTAGTATTACCCTCACAGTTGATTTGTTAGTTCTGGAAATAGTGGATTTCGTTATTATTCATGGTATGGATGTTCTTACCGCTTATCATACCACAGTCGATTGCTAGATGAGGGTGGTCACTTTACGACCTCCGGACCAACCCTCTTGGGATTTCACTGGCATCAGGGATGAGTGCTTATCAGTTATCTCTGCGCTTCAGGCACAAAGATTGCTATCTCACGATTGCTAGGGTTTCTTACTGTCATTTATTAGCACCGACGACAGCAGTAGCCCTCCGCTCTCGGACGTTCCAGTGGTCAGAGAATATCAGGACGTATTTTCGAAGGAGCCACCGGGTTTGCCTCCAAGGAGGCAAGTGGAGTTCACTATTGAGCTAATACCGGGGACTTCGCCGGCATGGAAAGCTCCGTATCGTATGGCACCGAGAGAGTTGGACGAGCTAAAGGTCCAGCTCCAGGAGTTATTGGACAGGGGATTCATTAGACCTAGCGTCTCACCATGGGGTTCCCCAGTTCTTTTCGTGAAGAAGAAAGACGGTTCTTTGAGGTTGTGCATCGACTATAGACAGTTGAATGCAGTGACCATCATGAACAAGTACCCCTGGCATGGATTGAGGATTTGTTTGATCAGCTCAGGGGCACATCTGTGTATTCCAGGATTGATATGCGATCCAGATATCATCAGTTGAGGGTCAGAGAGTCAGATGTCCAGAAGACAGCGTTCCACACTAGATATGACACTACGAGTTTTTGGTAATGCCATTTGGTCTTACCAATGCTCCAGCGGTATTCATGGACTTGATGAACCACGTATTTCTGGAGTATCTGGATCAGTTCGTCATAGTATTCATTGATGACATCTTAGTCTACTCTCATTTCGAGGAGGAGCATGCACAGCATCTTCGCATCGTATTGGAGACTCTCAGACGAGAGCGTCTATATGCGAATTTCAGCAAATGTGCCTTTTGGTTGTCATCAGTAGGTTTTCTGGGACACGTGGTATCTAGCAGAGGCATCTCAGTAGATCCCCAAAAAATCGAGGCTGTTACCAGTTGGGAGCAGCCGAAGTCAGTTACTGAGGTTCGCAGTTTCTTGGGATTAGCCGGCTACTACCGACGATTTGTAGAGGGATTTTCCACTATTGCTATGCCACTGACACGCCTTACTAGGAAAGGCATGAAGTTCATTTGGACAGAGGCTTGCGAGACCATCTTTCAGGAGCTGAAGCGGCGATTGGTGACAGCCCCCGTTCTTGTATTACCCTCGGGAGAGGACGGATTTGTGCTGTATACCGACTCATCTCATCAGGGGTTGGGCGCAGTTCTGATGCAGCACGGACGGGTAGTATCTTATGCTTCTCGACAGCTGAAGGAGCATGAGAAGAACTATCCCGTTCATGATTTGGAGTTGGCCGCCATCATCTTTGCTTTGCGGATTTGGAGGCACCACCTGTACGGTATTTCTTTTGAGATTTTCACTGATCTTAAGAGTCTCAAATACCTATTTACGCAGAAGGAACTCAATCTCCGACAGAGGAGATGGATGGAGTTCCTTAAGGATTATGATTGCACCATTAGCTAACATCCAGGTAAAGCTAATGTTGTGGTGGACGCATTGAGCAGGAAGTCAAGAGGGACTTTGGCCTGCCTCCGGGCATCAGTTACAGAGCAAGTTCAGGGTGTCTCAGAGTTGGGTCTAGAGGAGCAGGGGCAGACTGAGAGGGGTATTCTGGCGACCATTGTTGCTCAGTCTTCCATTCGGACGAGGATCAGAGAGGCTTAGGCGAGCGATCAGCATCTGCAGTTCCTCGGCAGTCGAGCAGCCACAGAGCAGCAATCTGATTTCACACGAGACGACGCGGGTGTCTTGTATTTTCGCAGGAGACTTTGCGTACCCGAGGGCCACCCTATTTTAGAGGAGCTATTACAGGAGGCACATCGCTCCCCATTTACTATCCATCCGGGGGCCAGCCGCATGTATCGGGATCTGAGACGTTCCTGTTGGTGCAGAATGCACCTTGGTCAAACCTGTGTTTTGATAATGGCAACATAGGTCAAAAGTTAAGTCTTACTTATTTTCTAACAAGTTACTCTAGTGTGCAGGAAAAGCCCTAGCGAAGGACTGCTAGGCACTGGCGAAGGAATGCCAGGGTAAAAAGACCTAGCGAAGGACTGCTAGGCACTGGCGAAGGAATGCCAGGGTCAAAAGCCCTAGCGAAGGACTGCTAGGCACCAGGCGAAGGACAGTCTGGGACTGAAGCCCTAGCGAAGGAATGCTAGGCACCGAGCGAAGGGCAGCTCGGCATCCAAGACCTGACAAAGGACCGTCAGGCAAAAGTCCGAGGAACGGTTGGCATCAGGTAAATTCTCCCGAGAGGAGTAGGTGAGGACGCGTTCCCCGTCGAGGGAACAGTAGGCGTCAGTTCGACCTAGGGCTCCATTTTGGAGACCAAAGTCAGAACCAAGACAGCTAAGGCTGTATAATCTAATAATTTATTATGTTATTGTGTTTTGGACTAACCTTGGATGCAGGACCGAAGGAACGTGTGTCTGCAGCTCAGAAAGCCTCAAAGGAGAGAGGCAATGGCTGAGTAGGGCGCTCGGAGTGTCCCGAGCGCCCCCAAGGTGCATACAAAACAAGTAAAGAGAAAAAGGGTTCGAATAGATGCTGGGCCGGGCGCCCCCGTGCTCCCGGGCGCCCCCGCTGCTCCCGGGCGCCCCCTGCATCCCGGGCGCCCCCATGCGCATGCCTCGATCCAGAAGCCAGCGAAGCCAGAAGATGAGATTTGACCCGGTCAACCCGGGCGCCCCGAGCGCTCCAGGCGCCCCGATCAAAGCGGATCCCGAGGATAAGGGGATCAGACGCTGACCGAGATGGAACCGGATCGGAGGCCACGTGGGGGGCGCCCCCGACATCCCGGGCGCCCTCAGGCCCTATATAAGGGACCCTCGACCAAGGCTTCAAGGAATCAATTCATTCAACGCCTCAAAGCACTTCTGCTCTCGCGCCTTGCTCCGGAAACTCTCCAAATCGAGACGACGACGTCCTGCTGTCCCGAAATAATCGATCTACTCCGGACGTCGGTAAAAGAGTTATTTTAATGTTTACTGTACGTAATTCTAATTCTGTATTCTTTTATAAACGACTTTGCGCCTGATATAGAATTGCCCAAAGTAAACGGTCAACGACCGTGGGCCTTGGAGTAGGAGTCGACACAGGCTCCGAACCAAGTAAAAACGACTGCGTCTCTGTGTTGTTTTTTTATTTTCCGCTGTGCACGTGCTCTTAATTTTCCGAAAGAAAAAAAATACCGATATTCACCCCCCCCTCTATCGGTTCTATCGATCCAACAAGTGGTATCAGAGCGGGGAAGTTCAAACCTGGTGCAACCACCAGTTTGAAATTTTTTTTCGGATTTTTATTTTTCTATTTTTTTACGAATTTTTCGTTAAAATATTTCGTTCGATTTTTTTTTGTTAAGCGAGGTTGGTGCAACACCCCTCGTTATTTAATTTATCCAGCATTACTAATCCAAGACCTAGTCTTGGAAAATTCGTTTTTCTGTTAGTTTTCTATTTCAGATGGCCATGCAAGAGGGATTTAGCACCGCCAGACCTCCACTTTTCAGTGGAGAAGACTTTTCCTACTGGAAAAGTCGTATGGAGGTCCACCTGAAAACTCAGGTGGGCTTGTGGATCATCATCCAGTCCGGTCTGGAGATCCCCAAAAGCGCCGAAGGACTTCCTCAAAGCTACACAGAGTGGGACACCACTCCGAAACGAAAAATCAAAGCCGACGCTAAAGCGACTCAGACTCTTCAACGCGGATTGACGAAAGAAGAGCTGAACCGGGTGGGCCCCTTCAACAGTGCGAAGGAACTTTGGGCAAAACTGATCGAGCTACACGAAGGGGCATCAGATACTCGGATCAGTAAGAGGGATCTGCTTCTGAATAAACTCTACACCATCAAGATGTCTGACAATGAAACAGCTGCCCAGCTTCACGCACGAATCCAAGAGCTGATGAACGGTCTTCACACAATAGGTCACAAGGTCGAAAACCGTGACCTAATAAGGTATGCTCTAAACGCCTTCCCTAGAAACACCTTGTGGGCATCTATGGTAGATGCATACAAGGTCTCAAGGGATCTTTCAAAAATAAAATTAGACGAATTGTTTTCCGAACTAGAACTGCACGAACAAACTAACACCAATATGGTCGAGAAAGGTATTGCTTTCGTTGCAGGTAAAACTGGAAGGACAACAAAGAAGAAGCCTGAACCTGAACCTGAGTCTAACTCAGACTCAGATTCAGAAGACGAAGAAGGAGATCAAACTAAGTTGGTCCGACTAGCCCGAAGCTACTACAAGGAGCTGAAGAACCGAACCAACAAACGGAAAACCGGCCGAAGAAAGGACGAACCAGCTGAACCCGCAAACAAGCCCAATGTGACCTGCTACGAGTGCAAGAAAAAGTGCCACTACAAGTCAGAGTGTCCTAACCTAAAGGAGACTAAAAAGACGAGAAGAAAGAAAGCACTGCAAGCAACATGGGACGAATCCTCCTCCTCAGAAGAAGAAGAGGCACCCCAGTCCAATCTCCTAGCTCTGACCGCCTCAGAAGAAGTCGGAACCGAATCAGAAACAGAAGAGAACGACGGCGAGCTGACCTTCACAGAAGATGGAGAAATTAAGGTAACTGATTTTAATAGATCTCAATTAAGTGAATTAATTTCATTTCTTTCTCGAGATTTGGCAAAAGCCAAACTCCGAGTCGAATTCCTCCGACAGGAAGTAAAACTCCTGAAAGAGGGAGCTGACTCTAAACCCTTAACCGAGAAGGTTCAGGAAGGAACTCCTACTCAAGTTGAAAAACTTGAAAAGGAGAACTCCTCCCTGAAAACTCAGGTTAAGGATCTTAGATCAGCATTAGAACGATTTACATTTGGTCCCAAGGGTCTTGACATGATCCTTGGAAAACAGAAATCAGTTTTAAATCGATCCGGACTGGGCTATAGAACCAAATCCCGGCAAAGATCTTACTTTGCTGTACTGAATCAGTCCAGAGGTAAAATTCAGGCATGGGTACCTAAACTGTACCTGAACAAACCGACTGGATCAAATCAGTATTGGATCCCCAAGGACAAGATTCACATCTTGCCTAACCATCACCGTGGCTTTAGTCCAGGGGGAGCCAAACTGAAAACTATATTCATTATTAGATAAAATTGTTATTCTTGATGCAATATAATTGTCTGTTATTTATTTAATTTCTGCAATTTACCATGCTTTAGACTTAGGCTAGTTAAGGACTAAACAAACTTAACTGAAACTTGACAACATAGTATTGGATGGAGGTGAGATGATAGTACGTTAGGGAAGCCAATTTGGCGGAACTAGACGAAGCTACCGATCCAAGACCCAAACTAGTTAGACCAGAAATTTTTCAAAGAATTTTTGAAAATGAAATTTCATTAAAAGGCTTTGTCAAGGAAAGGGTGGATGATCCCATAAGGCTACGGCCAAAGAAGGCCTAGTACCTCGCCAAGACCTGGAAGCCAATTTTTGAAATTCAAATTCAAATTTTCTTTGTCAAATTCGAATCTAACACAAAACTTTAGTTATTTGTAGATTTAAACATCTTTTCAAAAATTTCAAAATTAATTAAGTTTTCAAAATTTAATTGTTTTCTAAATTAATTAAGTTTTCAAAATTTAATTGTTTTCAAAATTAATTAAAAATTTTAAAACAATCTTAACTATCAAAACCTGTCTCACGAAACCTATAAGGCTAACGTGATTGAAAACCCTAGATTCTGGGTGAGACAGTAGGATTAAGACTCAATTGGAAATTATTTTTATACCTATCAAACCATGGTCAACATAGTCAAACCATGGTCAAAGCAGTCAAACCATGGTCAACATAGTCAAACCAAGGTAAACGTAGTCAAAGCATGGTTAACACGGTCAAACCACAGTCAAAACAGTCAAATCAATTCAAACCATGGTCAAACCGATTAAACCATGGTTAAAAGTAGACAAGACATAAAATTTGTCTTTACCTATCCTATTCAGGGCGCCCGGAACCACGCGGGCGCCCCCATCACTTCCAATGCAGCAAAGCTGCAAAAGTACCCTGTTGAGGCGCCCGGGCTATCCCGAGCGCCCCCAACAGCCAAAAGCCACAGCCATTGGCAGCAGTTGCTGACCAGGGCGCCCGGAAGCTCCCGGGCGCCCCCCGGGCCTATATAAGGCACCCGAATTCCCCTTCTCTTCCACACCAAAATCAACCTTCTTCTTTACTTCTTTCTCTTCAAGAAGACCTTGCAAGCCCTCATCCTCAACTATGCCTCCCCGAGTCGTCTGGTATGATTATTATTTATTTTTATTACATTTAAATTTATTCTCTCATGCAATATCTTTATTCTTCCTTTAACTCCCTTAACT
>JAGFNQ010002773.1:0-32603 GCA_024364735.1 Boesenbergia rotunda
GTGACACTGGACGCATGCAGAATGGTATGAAACATATGGAGTCCAATGTCTAGGTCAAGGTGGTGACTAGGGCATAAAGAAGGAAAGCATGAAAGGGTCGCATAGTCCCTAGGTCTCTGGTGGAAAGTGGTAGGATAAGCGGACCAGAACTCTATACAAGGCATAGTTCTGGGCCTGAAGTCAACAGCTAGGAAGCGTCTGTTTGCGGGGAGGTCTGCCTATAAGAAATAGGAGTGAATGGTATCTAGGGTAATATCTGAGTAGGGAGGATCAAATGGGGGTTCCTAGGAGGATAGCAGCAGAATGTGGACTGTGAGGGTCGCAGTCCTAGGAAGCGGTTCAACAGAGTAGGGGTGATGGTCAAAGGAATCCCTTGGACAGTGGTGTGAAATAAGATTATCTTGTCGAATAATATTATTGTAAAATTCTGCGCATAAAGATTCATTAATGGTATGCGTGCAGAAGACAAGATTGTCCAATTGATAGAAGTTGATGATGTTCATGGCGACAGGGCATGATTGGGTAAAAAAGTGCCTATTGAGATAGCTCGTTTTATAGGCTTGTAGATTGTTTGTGCAAACTATTAATAACTCTAGATTAGGAAATCTAGGGTCGGGACTAGGTTGGCACCGGGGTTGGCCGGGTTCGGTCGGCGTCTTCTAAGTTAAGAGAGTTAAAGGAAGAATAAAGATATTGCATGAAATAAATTTTAATGCAATAAAAATAATAATCATACCGGACGGCTCGGGGAGGCATAGTTGAGGAAGAGGACTTGCAAGGTCTTCTTGAAGAGTAAGAAGTGGAGAAGAAGGTTGATTTTGGTGTGGGAAGTGAAGGAGGTTCGGGTGCCTTTTATAGGCAAACTCATGGGGGCGCCCGGGAGGTTCCGGGCGCCCTGGTCAGGGTTACTGCCAAAGGCAGTGTGAAGGACTGATTAGGGGCGCCCGCATGTTTTCGGGCGCCCTGGTCAAGGGCAAGGCAGCTTTTCTGTCTCGGGGAACGAAAAAGCTATGGGGGGGCTGCCCGTGTGGTCCCGGGCGCCTAGGTTTGTATAGAGAGGGACAAGCTTTATGTCTTGTCATCTTTTGACCATGATTAAATTAGTTTGACCATGGTTTGACTGCTTTGACTGTGGTTTGACCGCTTTGACCATGGTTTGACTATATTAATCATGGTTTGACCATGATTTTGACAAATACAAGAATATCTCATCCTATAGGTAAAAGAATTTCCAACTTAGTCTTAATCTTGCTGTCTCACCCAAATCTAGGGTTTTCAATCACGTTAACCTTATAGGTTTTGTGAGACAGGTTTTGATAGTTAAAATTATTTTGAAAATTTTGATTAATTTTGAAAACAATTAAATTTTAAAAACTTAATTAATTTTGAAAATAATTAATTTTAACAAAAATGTTTAAATCTACAAATACCTGAAATTTTGTGTTAGATTTGAATTTGACAAAAAAAATTTGAATTTGAATTTCAGAAATTTGCTTCCAGGTCTTGGCGAGGCACTAGGCCTTCTTTGGCCGTAGCCTTATGGGATCATCCACCCTTTCCTTGACAAAACCGGTTAATGAAATTTCATTTTCAAAAATTCTTTGAAAAATTTCTGGCCTAACTAGTTTGGGTTTTGGATCGGTAGCTTCGGCTAGTTCCGCCAAATTGGCTTCCCTAACGTACTATCATCTCACCTCCACCCAATACTATGTTGTCAAATTTCAGCTAAGTTTGTTTAGTCCTTAAGCTAGCCTAAGTCTAAGCATGGTATATTGCAGAAATTAAATAACCAATCAATCAAGCAATTTAAATCAAGAATAACAAGTTTATCTAATAATGAAAATAGTTTTCAGTTTGGCTCCCCCTGGACTAAAGCCACGGTGATGGTTGGGCAAGATGTGAATCTTGTCGTTGGGGATCCAATACTGATTTGATCCAGTCGGTTTGTTCAGGTATAGTTTAGGTACCCATGCCTAGGTTTTACCTCTGGACTGATTCAGTACAACAAAGTATGATCTTTGCCGAGATTTGGTTCTATAGCCCAATCCGGATCGATTTAGAACTGATTTCTGTTTTCCAAGGATCATGTCAAGACCTTTGGAACTAGATGTAAATCGTTCTAATGCTGATCTAAGATCCTTAACCTGAGTTTTCAGGGAGGAGTTTTCCTTTTCAAGTTTTTCAACTTGAGTAGGAGTTCCTTCCTGAACCTTCTCGGTTAAGGGTTTAGAGTCAGCTCCCTCTTTCAGGAGTTTTACTTCCTGTCGGAGGGATTCGACTCGGAGTTTGGCTTTGGCCAAATCTCGAGAAAGAAATGAAATTAACTCACTTAATTGCAATCTATTAAAACTAGTTACCTTAATTTCTCCGTCTTCTGTGAAGGTCAGCTCGCTGTCCTCTTGTTCTGTTTCTGACTTAGTCTCAACTTTATCTGAGGCGGTCAGAGATAGGAGGTTGGACTGGGGTGCCTCTTCTTCTTCTTCCGAGGACGATTCGTCCCAGGTTGCTTGCAGTGCCTTCTTTCTTCTCGTCCTTTTTGTCTCCTTTAGGTTAGGGCACTCTGACTTGTAGTAGCCCTTTTTCTTGCACTCGTAGCAGGTCACATTAGGCTTGTTTGCGGGTTCAGCCGGTTCGTCCTTTCTTCGGCCGGTTTTCCGTTTGTTGGTTCAGTTCTTCAACTCCTTGTAGTAGCTTCGAGCGAGCCGGACCAACTTAGTTTGTTCTCCATCTTCTTCTTCTGAGTCTGAGTCTGAGTTAGACTCAGGTTCGGGTTCAGGCTTCTTCTTTGTTGTCCTTCCAGTTTTACTTGCAACGAAAGCAATACCTTTCTCGACCACATTGGTGTTAGTTTGTTCGTGCAGTTCTAGTTCGGAAACAATTCATCTAATTTTATTTTAGAAAGATCCCTAGAGACCTTGTATGCATCTACCATAGATGCCCACAAGGTGTTTCTAGGGAAGGCGTTTAGAGCATACCCTATTAGGTCACGATTTTCAACCTTGTGACCTATTGTGTGAAGACCGTTCATTACCTCTTGGATTCGTGCGTGGAGCTGGGCTGCTGTTTCGTTGTCGGCCATCTTGATGGTGTAGAGTTTGTTCAGTAGCAGATCCCTCTTACTGATCCGAGTATCTGAAGTCCCTTCGTGCAGCTCGATCAGTTTTGTCCACAGCTCCTTTGCACTGTTGAAGGGGCCCATGCGGTTCAGCTCTTCCTTTGTCAGCCTGCATTGTAGGGTTTGTGTTGCTTTTGCGTCGGCTTCTATCTTGCGTTTAAGGGAGTTGTGCCATTCAGAGTAGCTTTGTGGTTGTCCTTCGACGTCTTTGGGGATCTCCAGACCAGACTGGATGATGATCCACATATCCACCTGAGTTTTCAGGTGGACCTCCATACGACTTTTCCAGTAAGAAAAGTCTTCTCCACTGAAAAGTGGAGGTCTGGCGGTGCTGAATCCCTCTTGCATGGCCATTTTAATCTGTAACAAAAAACTAACAGAAAAACAAATTTTCCAAGACTAGGTCTTGGATTAGTAGTACTGGATAAGGGAAATAAAATATCGAGGGGTGTTGCACCAACCTCGATTAAAAAAAATGAATGAAATATTTAGCGAGAAATTCGTAAAGAAAAAAATAGAAAATAAAAATCCGAAAAAAAATTTCAAACTGGTGGTTGCACCAAGTTTGAACTTCCCCGCTCTGATACCACTTGTTGGATCGAGAAAACCGATAGAGGGGGGGGTGAATATCGGAAATCGTTCGGATTTTCGTAAAGAGCACGTACGCAGCGGAAATAAAATAAAAACAATCACAGCACAAAGACACAGTCGATTTACTTGGTTCGGAGCCTGTGTCGGCTCCTACTCCAAGGCCCACGGTCGTTGACCGTTTACTTTGAGCAATTCTATATACGCGCAAATCAGTTTACAATAATTTATTACAAGTAAGTGCACTAATAATAATAATAAAAAATTCGATCTTCGTTACCGACGCCCGGAGTGGATTGACTCATTCGGGGCAGCGAGACGTCGTCGGCTCGAGTTGGAGTGTTTCCGGAGCAAGGCACGAGCGTAGAAGATCGTTGGGGCGTTGAGAGAACTGTTGTTCTGAAGCCTTGGTCGAAGGCCCTTTATATAGGGCCTGGGGGCGACCTGGACGTCGGGGGCGCCCCCCACGTGGCCTCTGATCCGCAGAGCTCTCGGTCAGCGTCTATCCTCTAGATCCGCTTTGACCGGGGCGCCCGGAGCGCTCGGGGCGCTCGGAGCGCTCGGGGCGCCCGCATTGACCGGGTCAAAGTCCTATCTCCTTGGCTTCGAGGGGTTCGGGTTCGATGTTGCGCATGGGGCGCCCGCAACGCAGGGGGCGCCCGGGAGCAGCGGGGGCGCCCGGGAGCACGGGGGCGCCCGGCCCAGCATGTATTCGAACTCCTTTTTTTTTACTTGTTTTGTATGTCCCTTGGGGGCGCCCGGGACACTCCGGGTGCCCTACTCAGCTACTACCTCATTCCTTTGAGGCTATCTGAGCTGCAGACACTCCTTCCTTTGGTCCTGCATCCAGAGTTAGTCCAAAACACAATAAAACAATAAAGTATTTGTTTATACAGCCTTAGCTGTCTTGGTTCTGACTTTGCTCTCCAAAATGGAGCCCTAGGTTGAACGGACGCCTACTGTTCCCTCGACGGGGAACGCGTCCTCACCTACTCCTCTCGGGAGAATTTACCTAATGCCAACCGTTCCTCTGGTTGGACTTTTACCTAATGGTCCTTTGTCAGGTCTTGTAAACTGGCAGTCCTTCGCCAGTTGCCTAGCAGTCCTTCGCTAGGGCTTCAGTCCCAGGCCGTCCTTCGCCTAGAGCCTAGCAGTCCTTCACTAGGGCTTGATACTGGCAGTCCTTCGCCAGTTGCCTAGCAATCCTTTGCTAGGGGTTTCTTTCCTGGCATTCCTTTGCCAGTGCCTAGCAGTCCTTCGCTAGGGCTTTTCCTGCACACTAGATTAACTTGTTAGAAAATAAGAAAGACTTAACTTTTGACCTATGTTGCCATTATCAAAATACGGGTTTGACTTGGGTGCATTCTGCACCAACACTTATGCCAAATAGTATGCCATGTTTAGAATGTTATTATGTTATGTTCATGCCACGTATTATGCCATGCTTAGAATGTTTACCATGTTTACGATTATGCCATGTCTTATGTCATGCTAGGAATGTTCATTTATGTTTATGTTCATGCCATGCTATGTATATGATAAGTGATTCAAGATGTTATGTTCTAAGTAGAGCACCAAGTATGTTAATGTTTCATGTGCTCATTATGAGATGATGAATGGTTTTTGTGAGTAGGAAAGAGTCTTACTAAGACTGTGTGCTTATAGTCTTATTTCCTTATACCGCAGATCATTCAAGGGGACAATGATGGAAGTAGCAGGAGGGCAAGAACGCATATGTGTGGTAGTGACTTGGCCCAGGAAACCCTATGTTTATCGTTTATGCTAGATCTTGACTTTGGTCACTTATATGCTTGAATGCTTGAATAATGACTTATGGATCTCTATGATATGATGTTAAGTATGACATGATATGATGTTTAAGTATGAAGTCAATATGCCAAGGTTCCTATGTCATTATGCTAAGAATGTTAGTAGGGCATGTGTATGAATTAAGTTATTCCGCTGCCTTATGATATCTACATGCCCTAAGCATGTTAACGTAACGCCGCTTTATGGAAAGAAAAAAAAAAGCAGGCGTTACACCAACAATCATCATCCTAAATAATTAGGACACGATTTCCTTCTATAATCAGTGTCACACCATATAAATAATATTATTTTCTAATTTACTGAGCCTATTGATTTAACGAAAAAATCTTGCCCATTGATAAATTAAAGAAATAAATATTAAGTACATTTGCCCGTTATTATATCGGGATTATGAGCATGTACATCTATAATAACCGAGATCTTTTTCGATTATATAGTTAGTATAAATCGAAACACCTCAAATTGGTCCTGCTCAATACACACAAAGTGTACTAGTGTAATTCTATAGTCAAGATAGACTAATACCAAATTACACTACAACCATTCCAATGGTTTTTCCAAATTCATCTTGGTTATGAGCCACTACTTATACTTTACAAGGAACTGATAACACGATCTTCTGTGTGACACCAAACACCATGTTATCTACAATGTGAAGTAATGGACAATTGCATACATATAACAAATATAAAATGCAAACACATGACCACTGTGATTCTTATTCCAAAATAGATGTTAATACAAAATCTAGGCTTATAGTGTACATCCTATCAATCTCCCACTTATAATAAAAGTCTGTGTTGTCAATCAAACTGCCATACATCTGATTCCCATCCCCTCAATATGTCTATCATAAGCTTTCGTTGGAAGGGCCTTAGTGAAATGATTTGACAGGTTATTTGCTGATGTAATCTTGGTGACAACAACTCCTCCTTGCTTTACGATGTCTCGTATCAGGTGGTACTTGCGCTCAATGTGTTTACTTGCCTTATGAGTTCGTGGTTCCTTCGAGTTTGCTACTACACCACTATTATCACAATAAATTGTGATAGCTTTGGACAAACCAGGAATCACCTCAAAGTCCATCAAGAAGTTTCTGAGCCATACAGCTTCTTTGGCTGCCTTAGAGGTTGCCACATACTCAGCTTCCATGGTGGAGTCCACGACGTAATTTTGCTTAATACTCCTCCATACTATGGCTCCACCTCCCAAAGTAAGCACATAACCCAAGGTAGACTTACTATTATCCCTATCTGATTGGAAATCAGAATCCGTGTAACCCACAGGGTGTAAATGATCTGCCTGATAAACCAGCATATAATTTCTAGTCTTTTCAAGTACTTTAATATATACTTTACCGCAGTCCAATGTCCTTGTCTTGGATTACTTTGATATCTGCTAACCATGCCCATGGAAAAATAGATATCCGATCTCGTACATAACATACCATACATTACGCTTCCTACAGCCAAAGCATAAGGAACTACCTTCATCTCCTCTATCTCCTTTGATGTTTTAGGACACATCTCCTTAGATAAAGGTTCTTCATGCCGAAAAGGTAGAAAACCTTTCTTGGAGTTTTGCATGCTAAAATGAGCTAGGATAGTGTCAATATACGAAGCTTGAGATAAGCACAACATCCTTTTCATGCGATCCCTTATAACTTTGATCCCAAGGATGTGTCCTGCTTCTCCCAAGTCCTTCATATCAAACTATTTAGACAACCATACCCTAACGTCTGACAACACTTTGACATTGTTGCCAATGAGCAAAATGTCATCTACATATAGTACAAGAAATACCATTACATTTTTGTCACTCCTCTTGTATACACAAGACTCATCTGGACATTGTATGAATCCATAAGACTGAATTACCTCATTAAACCAGATGTTCCAATATCTTAAAGCTTGTTTCAATCCATAAATATACCGATTAAGCTTGCACACAAGATGCTTTTTGCCCTTTGTAATGAATTCCTCTGGTTGCTTCATGATATTTTCTTCAAGACTTTCGTTAAGGAATGTTGTCTTGACATCCATTTGCCAAACCTCATAATCCATATGAGCAGCAATAGACAAGAGAATCCGGATAGACTTAAGCATGGCTACCGACGAAAAGGTTTCCTCATAATAGATCCCCTCTTTCTGAGTATACCCCTTCGCAACAAGCCTCGCTTTAAAGGTTTCCACCTTTCCGTCTGATCCTCTCTTTCTTTTGTATACCCATTTACATCCAATGGCTTTTACACCATCCGGTGGTTCTACAAGCTCCCAGACTTGATTAGAATCCATAGATTCTATCTCAGATTTCATCGCCTTTTGCCATGATATCATATCTTTATCTTGGAGTGATTCGTCATAGGTCCAATGATCAGGTTCATGTTTCCCAGGGACCAAGTCTGAAGACTCTCCCAAATACATGAATCTGTTAGGTTGCCTAACAACCCTCCCACTACGACGAGGTACTACCTATGTATCATTTGTGACATGCGATGCAGTCACTTGTGGTATATTATCCTGTACCGGTGGTACTGAAGTAGGAACTTCACCTCTTATTTCCTTTAGAACAATCTTACTCATGGGTTTATGGTCCATTACATAGTCCTCTTCTAAAAATCGGGCATTCGTGCTAACGATGACATTCTGATCATTAGGACTATAAAACAAACCACCTTTCGTTCCTCTAGGATCGCCCACAAACAAGCGAACTTCTGTACGAGATTCCAACTTATTAGCATCTCCCTTCAACACATGTGCTAGACTACCCCGTATCCGAATATATCTTCGACTAGGCTTAAGCTCATTCCACAATTCTGTGGGTGTAGATGGTACTGATTTAGAAGGTTACAAGTTCAGAATATACACTGCTGTTTCCAGGGCATACCCCCAGAACGAATTCGGTAATTCAGAATAACTCATTATCGATCTAACCATTTCCATAAGAGTCCTATTCCTTTGTTCCACCACACTGTTTTGTTGGGGTGTACCATGTGCAGACAATTGGGATTGAATCCTAGCCTCTGATAAGTAACTCCTAAACTCTCCCATGAGGTACTCACCAACATGATCAAATTGTAGTGTCTTGATACTTTTACCATCACGTTTCTCCACTTCAGCCTTGTACTCTTTGAACTTGTCAATGCACTCAGACTTGCGGCGCATAAATTAAATGTATCCATATCTTGAATAGTCGTCTATAAATGAGATGAAATATTCAAAGTCACCTCTTGCCTGGATAGACATAGGACTGTACAAATCCGAATGAACTAATTCCAACACTTCTCTGGCTCTATACCCCTTGGCTTTAAAAGGTCTCTTGGTCATTGTTCCTTACAAGCAAGATTCGCAGGTTGGGAAATTTTCCACCACCAATGAACCCAAAGGTCCATCAGCTATTAACCTTTGAATCCTACTCAAGTTAATATGGCCCAACCTTAGACGCCAAAGATATGTTTGGTTCATTTTCGAAGGTTCTTTTCTCTTATTAGAATTAGAAGATGTGTTATTAATTTCCATTTGCATCGTGGGAGTTAATGGATTGAAAGTATACAAATTGTCAACCAATGCACCTGAACAGATAATCTCCCTATTCCTTTTGATAACAACTCTGTCATTAAAAGAAATAGAATATCCATCTATAACTAATTTAGAAATTGAATCAAGTTCATTCTAAAACTAGGTATGTATAGATAATTTTTCAAAACCAAAGATTTATTCTTAGCAAAAGATAAATGAACATCACCCACTGCAATAGCCGCACCTCTGTAGCATTGCACATGTAGACGGTAACCTCGCCCTCAGATAGTTATCTGGTTTCCTGGAACCCCTGCAATGAATTACAGACATGATTAGTGGCTCCCGTATCTACACACCAGGTACCAGTAGATAATGTTGGGACCTTGATGTCTAGCTAGAGGGGGTGAATAGTTACTTTTCTATTTTCTTCCTACACGTGTTAG
Organism: Boesenbergia rotunda; assembly: GCA_024364735.1. Lineage (NCBI taxonomy): Eukaryota > Viridiplantae > Streptophyta > Magnoliopsida > Zingiberales > Zingiberaceae > Boesenbergia > Boesenbergia rotunda. The sequence continues at coordinate 9,495 of JAGFNQ010002773.1, forward strand.
CAAGTGCAAGCGAAAAACTAAAACAATAACCTAAAACAATGCTAACACCAAACATTTACGTGGTTCGGAGATGATACTCCTACTCCATAGCTGTTCGTAAGGTGGACGATCCCGATCCTTTAGTGGATATCTCTCTGGAACACCTCCGGCTAGCACTTGTCATTCCTTGTGGGTGGAGAAACCTCGCCACAATCCCTTGACAACTTCTGAGCACTTGTAGGCTACTAATAGGCTTTACCCAAGCTTGTTTCGCCAAGGAAACTCAGCCAAAAATGAGCCCTCTTAAATAGTGTTCTGACCGTTACCAGTCGACTGGTGCTAACACCAGTCGACTGGTCCTCGCGAATTTGAATGTCCCAACCTGACGATTCAAATTTTAGTCGACACTAGTCGACTGATCGTAGGATCAGTCGACTGATCCAAGCATCAGTCGACTGCCACCTTTCCAAACCTAAGGTTTCCCTTCCCGAGTACAATTCTCTCAGTACTCGAACCATAGGATTTTCCTTCCTGAGTATAAACTCGGCACTCGAATCCTCACGACTTAGTTGACTCTTCATCCAGTAGCCTCGACCTGTTGCCTTCAAGCCTTCTTCGACTTTGACTTTCGTCCCTCGAATGTATGCAAGCCCACCACTCGTCTCCCCATGTCATCTTTCGCATATGCCTCGAAGTGTGCTACACTCGGCTCATCGTTCCTGCTTCCAGCAGCCTTGACATGTTGCCTTCACGCCTTCTTCGACTTCGGCTCTCGTCCCTTGGATGCATGCAAACCCATGGCTCATCTCCCCATGCCATCCTTCGTGTAGGCCTCAAAGTGCTCTTCCCTCGGCTCATCATCCCTGCTTTGTCCACGGTCCCTCGGATGCATGCAAACCCACGACTTGTCTCCCCATGCCATCCTTCACCGAACCCGAAGATGCCCAACTAAGTCCATGTGTATCATGTAAATCTGCACACTCACATACACATATTAGATCAACATGAAACCCTAACATAACCATATTGACACACACATCAAAACTCATGACCTTACTGATAAGCACCATTTTATTGATTATTTTAATTGTTAAAATCCATGTTTGACCTATGTTTTTATTGCTTAATTGTGATTTTACCCTAGGTTTTAGGATTTCCTCTTATTTTGGACTTAATTGCAAATTTACACATTTTTGGATTATTTGGCCACTAATTTTCTGATATATTTTTGTAGGCATGAAAGGATCCTGGACCTAGGGCATACTGGGTCAAACTTGAGTCGGATGTGAACCGGATCGAATTATCAAGCTTACAATTAATCCGGGCCGTCCGATTCAAGAGCGGCTAGATCTGAGCCATCCGGGACGATCTGAAGCAATCCGAGCTAGGGTTAGGGTTGATAAAGCTCTATGATCAAGATCTGAAGGTTTCATTCCAATCAGAGCTTAATCAACCGTTGGATCAAGCAAGGAGGGCTCTAGAGCGTCCATTCACAGATTGAGTTGATCTGGACCATCCGTTGCAAATTTGGTGGATCCGAGCTACCACAAGGTAGATCCTAACCCCAGATCATTATCATCAAAGTTTGGCTCCAATCAGAGCAAGATCAGCCGTTGGATCTCCTCCAATCAATCTGAGCCGTCCGTTGATAACTATTTAATCAAAAATTTGCCCAGTTCTTCCCTGTCGCGTCCTCGCCGTACCTTCCGCAGTTCTTCACATTTCTCAGCTGTTCTTCATTTTGATTGCAATTTTCTTCAACAGAGGGCGTGACCACATCGATTTCGATCCTTGATCCAGTTCTAGATCATTGGGAAGGGTTCTCCATGAGGATTCCAACTAAATTTCGGCCAAAAACAGAGATGATTGAGGGTCTTGTCAGATTTGTGAGTTGATTGGCTTGGTCTCGTTTTGTGCCATTTCACATCCATCCGAGCTAGCCTGAGGGTCCTCGGCTGAGCTCAGAACATCCCCAGATCATCATCGCCATACTACATTGCGAGATTGAGTTAATCGATTGCTGTTTTCAGCTTTGAGCCAAGTTGGGTTGAATCGATTCATAGAGGCTGTTTTCCATTGGTTTGTTGAGTTTAGGGGTTCGAGGCTCACCCTTGCGTGACGAACAAGGAGTTCTGGAGCTCGGGAAGAGATCGATGTTTAGATTTCCGTAGTTAATTTTCTGTTGTAGCTGCAAATTCATTTCTGCACTTGTTTTAATTTCTGTCTTCGTTTCAGATTGGTTAATTTCTTTTATTGCATTGTTATAGCTTTAATTACGGTTCAATCTTCTAGTTTAATAGTTATGGAAGGTGTTTAGTGGATAATTGCTGTTCATTTTAGTGAATTTCTTGTTTCATTTCTTGCGTGCCATTCAAATGTTGTATCAGCCCCCTATAGTTGCGAGCCATCTTTAAGTTTAATGTTTCTGCATTTTATATTAATTAGCTTAGACTTTCTGCAATCTTATTTGAATATTAGTTTGGAGTATTCGATTCCAATTTGCTTTGTTGTTTTGTGTTTAGTGGCTGATTGTATTCTTGAATTCTGTTTTCCATTTATCTGAACTCCTGCATTCAGTTTCTGAAATCTGCATTTATCCCTGTTTTAGTTTGTTTTTGAGTTAATATTAGTTGCTTACAACAGCTTGATTCAATTGCAATAAGTCTTCGGTGAATTAGTCTTTATCTGCTTGTAGAATGATGGCAGTTTTTCTTGCGTACCAATTTACCATTCCTGCACGTTAGCAGTTTGGTTTCTGCAATTCAGATAGTGTAGTTTTGTTTGGTTTCTGCAACTTCTCGTTTAGCACATCTGAAGTTTGTGCCAAGTGAGCAGCAGTCTCTAGATCTTACCTGAACATTAGATTTGTATGTTTGACCTCAGTTGGTGTGCTCGATTCTTCATCTAAATTGTTACTGCAATTCTGCTGTCATGCTTATGAAGTTTTCATATTTCGTTTCTGCATCAACTATTTCTGCACATCAGCTGAGTTCTGAAATTTTGAGGGTCTGTTTCCATTTGTCTTGATTGCAGCTCAACTTGCATTCAGTTGAATTCTAGATCTAGTTACTGAAGTTAAGCTTATTCTTAATGAGCTGTTATACCTGAAGTTTGTGGGCTTTACATCCGAATTCTGCATCTAGCTTCATTACTTAATTACTGCCCACAATTCTGACATCCTGTACCAATTCTGATCAGCTACAATCATGTCTGAAATTCCTCTTTAATTCAATGCTAGCACTTCACTAATAGTGGTCTTTCGAGTGGGAATGATCAGTTTCAATTCAAAATAGTCAATCAAAATTTTGGGACTTAGTATCATCTTGGCACATAAGTTTTTGTCCATGTATATCAAGTTTTGGGTGGCATGCATCTTGTATCTCATTGCATTTTCATTTCCTATTGAAACCAAAACCATATTCTATTTGAAACCCTAAAAATATTAGCGACACCTAAATACAAGCGCGAATCAAGTTATAACAACTAGCCCCGAGAAAAATACGACCTGTGGCCCCTATATTACATTTTCAGTTTTTGATTGTAAAAGGGTTTCCAGCATTCATTTATAAATTCTAAATTTGAGGCCCACATTTGTGACACATAGATCGGGCATTATCACTTACCCGATCACACTTGGGTTGATTGCACCAACAATCTCCTTCTTTTTTATGTGTGACAATATGTTTAAGTTAGGTGCAAAAACAACAATTGAAAATTTCAGACATAGCAATTTAAGAAGCATACACATGCATCCTCCCCCTTAACCTATGCCTTCACACACAACTTTCAATTTTGCATAACCACTAGTTAAGTTAAAAACTAACTTCACAAGTTAAGTTAAAACTAACTTAAACCCACAAGTTCTCCCCCTTTGACACCATCAAAACGATTGCCCCATGCAATAATAACCATTGGTATCAATGAAGGATACCTTCTTTTTCTGAAACCCTAGAAAATAGGAAACATCAGCACCAGTCGACTGCATCAGTGATCAGTCGACTGGTGTCTTCGAACTGTAAACCCACAGAAAGATCAGTCGACTACCCCATGGGACAGTCGACTGATACTAACCAGTCTGAAACCTTCTAGCTCCTGAGTCGAAATTCAGAAACCCCTCATAAATTCCATAAAATTTAAAAAATTAAAAAATTTTGCAATCATATTTCTAACGATGTATTCTAACATAGAAAAATATATTTTCATGAAAACACTAAATATGCTTGACTTTTTGACCAAAATTCAAGTTCTTTGAAAACACTTGATTTTGTATCAACCTTCCATCCTAGGTTTGAAACCATGTGTTTTACGAGTCTATCCCATACTATTTAAAACATAGAAATGTTTTCAATCCTCCACCTTTTCTCATATCAACATTAAAGAAAGAAAAGGTGATGAAAACTCCCCCTTTATACCATAATGTTTTGATAGGATGTATATTGAAATTCATCATATAACCATAATAATAAGCTAAATAACACTTCATATAAGCAATACTAAGACATGAATTTAAAAGTTCATACGAAACCATAAATAAGTGCTACAAAAATCTCCAAATATTACAATATGAAATATAGTGTTTGAGAGATAATAAAAGAACATGCCCAAGCTAAACAACCTCTCAACACTATCATATCCAAATCATGCTGAAGCTACGCATCATCGTCAGGAGGAGGAGGAGGAGGAGCCTGGTACTTCAGATCCCAGCACTGCATCATCTCATACATATTATCCTATCACTGCAGAAAACTCTGAAAGTGCTCCCTGAGTTCATGCACCTCCCCCTTTATAGAAGTCTGTCGCTGCTGAAAACTCTGGAAGTCGTCCCTGAGTTTGTGAACCTCTATCTCTAGTCGGGAGAACCGCTCCTCTGTAATCCCAGCAGGAGTAGCAGCTGGCGCAGGAGCATCCTCCTCAACCTCATCCTCATCCTCATCAGAGCTGGAGGATGCATGATGACGTTGCCAGACCATCACTCCCTGCTACTCTCAATCTCAGCCAAGGAGAGCTGTCGAGAACCTATCTGGTCATAGTCCTTGTTGGATCGAGAAAAATAATAGAGGGGGGGGTGAATATCCTTTTAAAACTTTTCGGATAAATTAAAGAGCAAGTACGCAGCAGAAATAATTTAATGCACGCAAGAACACAAGGATTTTTACTTGGATCAGAGTCGTGGTCTGCTCCTACTCCAAGGCCCACGGTCCTTGGCCGTTTACTTTGGGCAATACTATAATCGCGCAAAATAGTTTACAAGTTGAGAACAGGAATATTGCAAGAAATGAAAATTAGTTACACTTTTCGTTACCGACGCCCGATGTGGATCGTATTTCAGAGCAGAGGGACGTCGTCGACGCTTGAATCATGAAGTTGGAGTTTGCTGGGGTGTAGTGCTAGAATGAAAAGCTTTGGAGCGTTAGAAAACTGTGTTCTTGAAGCCTTGGGGTCGAGCCCCTTATATAGTACTCTATCAGGCGCCTGATGGGTCGGGGGCGCCTGACACATGCCCTTCGATCCGAGAATCCTTATTTGCGGGCTTGGTCAGTGCTTATCCTCCCCACTTAGGCGCCTGAGCTGATGGGGCGCCCGTGACCTCACAGGCGCCAGATCCGCCTTGGTTCAGTGGCTTCACAGCTACGATTTGGGATGTGCATTCACTCTTGGGCGCCCATATCCTTACGGGCGCCTGACTTATTCGGGCACCTAGGCCCAGTGAAGAACTTTCACTTGCAGATGATCAGTACTTCGACCCTATAACTAAGGTTAGTACCAAAAACATAGTAAGTAATAATTACATCCGTAGCTGTCTTGGTTCTGACTTCGGGTCTCCCAAATAGAACTCTAGGTCGAACCGACGCCTATTGTTCCCTCGATGGGGAGCGCGCCCTCACCTACTCCTCTTTGGAGAGTTTACCTTTTGCCAACCGGCTCCTCCGGTTGGATTTTTCCCCGATCCACCTGACCAGGTCTTCGTGCCTAATCCTCGACCAAGACTTAGTGCCCACCTTCCGAGCAGGTCTTCGGTGCACAACCACTTGCCAGGACTTCGTGCCCAGTCATTGACCAGGACTTCTTTGCCCAGCCCTTTGCCAGGACTTCTTGCCTAGTGTACCTAGGGCTTCTTCCTGCACACTCAGTGAACATGTTAGACAACAATAGCATCTTAACTTCTGAACCCTTTGCCATTATCAAAACCTAGGTTTGACTTAGGTGCTGCCTGCACCAACAATCTTCCCCTTTTTGATTTATGGCAACCCGGTTCAAAAAGTTATGTTAAACAACAATTTAGTAAAGTAGCAGTTTTAATTTCCTCCCTTGGAAAAAATCTCCCCCTGAGTCTTTCAAACATTCGTGGGGTTTTTGAAAAAGTTTCTAAGTCTTTGTTTCTAAAATTGAAAAGTTTTTCAGGTTTTCAATACTTAGAAGATTTTCAAAACGGGATTTTTAAGTTAGAAAATTTTCCAAAAACTGATTTGAAGTCTTAACACTTAGAAAATTTTGCACCAGAAGAAAAATTTAGAGTAGGTACTTAGAATATTTTGAAATCAATTTTAAGTTAAGTACTTAAACTAATTTCAAAAATAATTTTGAGTAAAAACACTTTTGAGTTAAGTACTTAAAATAATTTTCAAAACACTTTTGAGTTAAGTACTTTAGAAAATTTTCTAAACTGATTTTGATGTCTTTACACTTAGAAAATTTTAATGCATTTGTAATACTTAAAAAAAATTTCAAGCAAAATTTTGAATTTCCCAAAGTGATTTTGAATTACTTTACTTTTTGAAAAAGGAGATAAAATGTTTGAAAATTTTTAAATCTTCAAAAATTTTAAAACCTTCTATTCTCTCGTTTCCAATCTCTCCCCCTTTGCCATATATCAAAAAATATAGCAAAAAAAATTAGTAATAAAAGTAAGGTGTTGTACTGAACCAATTCTAAGTATAAACTAGACCACATCCATTTAAATATTCTCTTTCGGGTCCTGTCTATCCCAATTAGCTACTTACTAACTGTTATAAATAGTAGCTTTCGCTAGGGTTAGTCAAGTTAAGTGATCTGATCAAGTTAGATTTTCTAAGCTTGACACTTAACCTGATTACTGTTTAATTGATATTTATTGCCCCAATTATTGCAGATGCACTGACATAAAGCATCTTGAATCAAGGCATAGACCTAAGCATCTCAACCCAGTCTAGGTTATCAATCAAAAGTACCCTAAGGTGTTTGTGAAATGCTGGCTTCTAGATCTATAGGTGCATGCAGTTCTAGGGTTAGGGTCTAAGCTAAGTCCATTTGCGAAAAAGCCCTAGTTTTGAAGGGGGTAAGTTTTAAAAAAACTAAGTCGAAAAATCATTTTAAATAAAATAAATAACAAAAAATTGTTTTTTCAAATTAAATAAGAAATTAAACAGTTTAAAAAATCGTAAGTAGAGCAGTCCTATTCTACCAAGCATAACCCTAACTGCCTTCTTAGTGAGCTGAACTCAGACTCAGGTAAGGGTTTGGTGAAGATATCAGCTAAGTTAGATTTTGACTCTACATGTTTACGGATTATCTCACCCCTGAATACATGATCTCTTACGAAGTGGTATTTAACTTCTATATGTTTAGTTCTAGAGTGTTGGATTGGGTTCTTAGTTTGATTAACTGAACTTATGTTATCAATGTAGACTTGGGTTTGGGTGTAATCAAGCTGGAAGTCCTTAAGAGTGTGCATCATCCATAAGAGTTGTGCTACACACTATCCTAAAGCAACATACTCGGCTTCGGTTGTGGATGGAGCTATGCAGTGTTGCTTTCTGCTGCACCAACTCACTAGACTATTTCCTAAAAGTTTGCAGCTTCCACTTGTACTTTTTCTTCTAGTTTGCATCCAGCATAGTTAGAATCAGAGTATCCTAACAGGTCAAACGTTGAGGTCCTAGGATACCAAATTCCTACATTTTGGGTGCCCTTAATGTATCTATGTATTCTTTTTAGGGCTGCTAAGTGGGTTTCCTTAGCACAGGTTTGATATCTAGCACACATTCCTACAACGAAAAGGATATCAGGTCTGCTAGCTGTAAGGTAAAGTAGAGTACCTATCATACTTCGATATAGTTTAAGGTCTACAGGTTTACCTTCAGGGTTACTATCTATTTTTACATTTGTAGCCATAGGGGTACTTATGCTTTTGGAGTTATCCATTTTAAATTTCTTTATTAACTCCTTAGCATATTTGGATTGATGGACATAATTTCCATCCCTAGTTTGTTTAATTTGTAATCCTAAAAAGAAGTTGAGCTCACCAACTAAGCTCATTTTGAATTCGTTTTCCATTATTTTTACAAATTCTTTTAAGAAATTTGAGTTGGTGGATCCAAAAATTATATTGTCAACATAGATTTGGGCAATAAAGATGTCTTTTTCTAAGGTCTTAACAAACAGAATTGAGTCAATTTTCTTTGGTTAAATTCCTTAGAAATGAGGTAGGTTGATAGGCGTTCATACCATGCCCTAGGTGCTTGTTTTAGTCCAGAAAGTGCCTTATTAAGCTTGTAAACCTGGTCAGGTTTTTCTAAGTCCTCAAAACCTGGGGGTTGTCCTACATAGACATCTTCTTTGATGATTAGACTCAAGTCTGGCTACTGGGCATAGGTTTCGTCATAGTCTAACCCTTCGACTTCACTGAACCCTTTAACTACTAAGCGGGCTTTATTTCTAACTATTTCCCCTTGGTCATTTACCTTATTCCTAAACACCCACTTAGTGTTAATAATGGATTTGCCCTCAGGTTTAGGTTCTAGTTCCCAGACTTGGTTCCTTTCAAATTGGGCTAACTCCTCTTGCATTGCTATGATCAAATCAGGATCAGGTAAGGCTTCCTCTATAGTCTTAGGTTCGAGTTTCGAAATTAGTGCAATCTGACTAAGATTTCTATAGGAAGACCTAATTTTGACTCCTAAGGTTGGATCACCCACAATTTGATCAGTTGCGTAACTGAGTCTGGGTTTCTTGGTTCTTCTAGAACTTGGTTCAGCCTCAGGTCCGGCTGGGCGGTTCAGTTCAGTATTTGGTTCAATTACATGGGCTGGCTCAATTATTGGTTCACGTAACTTAGTAGTTGGTTCAATAGTCAGTTCACTTAGAGGTTCAACTAGTGGTTCAATTGAAGGTTCAATAATTTGTTCAATAATTTGTTCATTATCTTCATGATCAATATTTGATGGATTTAGATTTGGATTATCAGTTTTGAATTAGTTTCCTCATCAAATATTAGATTTGTTGTTTCTTTAATTTTGTTAGTTTGTTTATTGTAGACCCTATAGGCCCTACTTGTTGTTGAATATCCTAAGAAGACCCTTGGGGTTGACTTAGACTGGAATTTACCGAGGTAGTTCTTGGTGTTTAGAATATAGACTTTGCACCCAAAGACCCTTAGATAGTGTAGGTTTGGACGTCTATGATAATATAATTCATAGGGAGTTTTATTATGTTATTTGTTGATTAGGACCCTATTTTGGATATAGCAAGCCGTACTAATTGCTTCTGCCCAAAATTGGTTAGCTAGGTTGAATTCATTGAGTATAGTCCTAGCGGCTTCCTGAAGGGTTCTATTTTTCCGTTCGACTATCCCATTTTGCTAGGGGGTTCTAGGACACGAAAATTCATGTATGTACCCGTTATTCTACAGAATTCCTCGAACCTTCGATTTTCAAACTCTCCCCCGTGATCACTCCAAAGTCATTTGATTTTGGTATCGTTTTGATTTTCAATTATCTTACAAAAATCAATAAACAGGTTTAGGGTTTCATCTTTAGTCTTTAGGAACCTAACACAAGTAAACCTAGAGTAATCATCGATAATTACTAAGCAGTACCGATTTCCGCTTAGTGACTTGGGTTCCATTTGACGCCAAAGATTGTTGCCAAATGCTACTGAGCATAGGTTCTTGAACTTGAGTTTGGTGAATTTTAATTTGTCTCCAGTCATGTGTCTGGAGCATCCGCTATCCAACATCCATTGGTCCAAATCATTATGTTTCTACACATAAACAATTTGTTAATTTGGATCCAATTAGAATTAAGGATAGTCTAAATTGATTTTCACAACCTAGTCTGTCTCACCCAATCTAGAGTTATCAATCATGTTAACCTTATGGGTTTTGTGAGACAGGTATTAATAGAAGTAAAGATTTTATTTTGAAAACAATGATTAATTTTAAAAAGTTGAATTAATTTAAAAAACAATTAATTATGCTTTAAATTTATTTTTGAAAAGATGGATGAATCTAGGATTAATTGAAATCTGTGTTAGATTCAAATCTGACAATAGTAAAGTAAATTTGGTTTTCAATAATCGGCTTCCAGGTCTTGGCGAGACACTAGGCCTTCTTTGGCCGTAGCCTTATTAGATCATCAACCCTTTCCTTGTCAAAGCCTTTTACTGAAAATCCATCTTCAAGTTACTCATTGAAAGATTTTGGTCTAACTAATTTGGGTCTTGGATCGGTAGCTTCGGCTAGTGAGTCTTCTAATGTACCAGTCAATTGTGGTGGTCCCTGGGGCTTAGTGCAATCCCCTACACCTATGGAATCATCTCCTATGCATGCTTCTCCTGTAATATCTGTAACAACAACATTAGAAAAATTAGGACCATCAATAATGCTATCATCACAAAATAAGGTTCTAGAATGGTCCTGTGGAGCTTCAGTTTCTTCTTCTGGAGCTGAAAAATTTGGAAATGAATTTTGAATAGGAATCTCCGGAGGGATGTATGCTGTAGGTGCCTTATATTTGATGATTTCTTCATCTTCTTCTTCCACCAAAATTCTAAGATCACTTGAAGAAGGACTTGGCAATGCACTAGGGTCACCTTGAACTGATATAAAACCAACTCCGGGGCTCTCAGAACTAAAAGGAGCTTGAGAAAATAATTTTCCTGATTCTTGGGCTTTTATCTGATTCCATTGATCTACCAATTTTGCAAGGCGTTGTTGTTGTTGAAAATTTTCTTGTTGTTGTTGTTGTTGTTGTTGTTGTTGAACTTGTTGCAACATCTCCATCATCCTTTGTTGTTGAGCCTTAAGCTCTTGTTGGTCTTGAAAAGTATCATAAGGCTGCTGAAAATTGTAAGTAGGCTGTGAAGTCTGAAATGGAGACTGTGGGGGCTGATCAAATGGTTGAACAGGCTGATTAAACTGCTAAAAATTTGGATCACAAGTTGGTGGAGATGGCTGAAAATTGTAGCCCTGAAAATCTTGGATCTGAGGTTTAAATTATGGTGGTGAACACTGAAATTGAGTGGGCTGAAAATTCTGGTTTTGTTGCTGGAAATTCTGATTAATGGGCTGTGAGGGCTGGAAAAATAGTTGGTTTTGAGGTGGAAATGTTTGAAACGATTGACAATCTTGCAGCCCTTGTTGATATGGCTGGAATTGAGGTTGAAATTGATTATTTCCATGCTGAAAACTTGCAAAAGGCTGCTGGAAATTTTGGTTAAAATGCTGAAATTGCTGGAATTGTTGTGGTGGCTAGAATTGTTGTAGTTGCTGAAATTGAGGCTGACAAAACTGATTTGGTTGCTCAAAAACTGAAAATTGGGGCTGCCCATTCTGAATTTGTTGGAAATTTGAGTAGGGCTGTTGGAAATCTTGCTGTGGTGGCTGCTGAAATTGCTGGAAATGCTGAAACTCTGAACAAGGCTGAGGTGGCTGAAATTGGGGTTGAGGTTGCTGAAATTTTGGCTGAATCGGCCTCTGGTAAGTAGATGACTGAGCTTTATATTTTTGTTGGTATTCCAACACCTTACACTGACATTTCAACTCCACCAATGCCTCTTTTATCTCTTTACAGAACTCTGGTGACCACATTTTGATCATCCAGCCCTGTCACAAAACAAGAAAGAAAAATGGCAGCAACCGTATAAAAAAAAAGATAAAGCACAATAAAATAGAACCCAACAATATATCCAAAAGCATACAAGCAAAAATCAAACAAATCAACTAGTTGCTTCCCCGGCAACGGCGCCAAAAATTTGATGAGCCCGTTCTATGTGTCACGAATGTGGGTCTCAAATTTAGAATTTATATAAATGTGCTGGAAACCTTTTTTGCAATCAAAGAATGAAAACGTAGTAAAGGGGCCACAGGTCGTATTTTTCCTCGGGACTAGTTGAAGTTCGTTTGATTCGAGCTTATGTTGATGTGTCGTTTGTGAATTTTGGGTTTCGAATGTAATTTGGGTTTGGTTTCTATTTAGAATGAAAACACAAGAAGAATAAAGAAAACTAAACTCATGAACTAGCCAAAGTAAATGCAATTGATAGCTCAATCAATGGGAAACCGAATCAACCAAGGGAACTTAACCAATTTTGGAACCCAATTCTGATACTAATTGGCAAAACAAATTGCTAGGCAAATGAATAAAAACAGTGCAGGAAATTTTCAGCAGCAAGCAAGATTAAATCAAATGCCATCCATAAAATTCAGCAATCAACTTAGACAAATACAACACCAGCTAGCTACAAAATCAAGAAGCAACAAATGCAAAGAAGTTCAGAAACTAATTTCAAACACAATAGCTCTCTAAAAACTGCATTCGACTTGGTCCCAAACAATGCCTATCCTGAACCTGATACAATTGGCAGAAATGCAACGAATTATCCTGCAGAAAAGGAAACTGCTGCCTAAAGTGATACTAACTGCAGAGCTTTAATCTAGTGTACAGCAAATGAATTCAAAGCAATAAATCGACTGCAGAATTCAGTAGCAATTGAATGCAAAAACAAATGATGGTGAAACAAAAATCCCAAAACCCAACTGATACGCCCAGATGAATCACAGGCAGAAATGAGACACAAAAACTGCAGAACTCGAATTCAGATTTGCAGCTACAAATTAGAAACAGAACAAGCGAATTACTGAATTCCAGGACACCAATCTACTTCAGAAAAGATTCAAATGAGCTAGAGCTTCGCCTGAAACCAATTCGGCCATTACATACTGTAAATTGCAGAAATGAACAGATGCAAAATTAGGGATTAGAATTCAGCAACTGACGGAATGCAAACCCCACTCTGATTTCAAGCACATTAGCACTCTGAAAGATATGTTTAACTTCAGACTCAAACCCAAAGCAAACAAAATTCTAAGCAAGTTGCAGAGTTCAGAGAGAACTAGACTGCAGAAATGGAGATTGGTACTCAAAGCAGAGCTGATACGCTGCAGAATTCAGAAACAATCGACTGAGAATTTCAGAAATGAACTCATTTTTAGATGGGGGAATCGAATTGCAGGAATGAAAAACTAAATTGTAGAAATGGATATAGAGTTTTGCAGAAATCGAAACCGAATACAGTAATCACAACTGGATGCAAAAATCGAAACAAGTTTAGAAATGAAATCAAACACTACTTGAATGGAACAACTGCAATGTAAATTCAGCAGGTAAAGCTATAGATAGCTTGATACAAAGTGCAGGAACATGAAAGAAGCAAACTGATACGCACTACAGAAAATCAGGAACTTGATACGCAACACTAACAAGCTGATACGCAAGCTAAAAACAAGAAATAAACTGAAATAAAAAGCAATTAGCCACTAAACACATTCCCTAGCTACTGAACTTAAGGATTGAATCCTAATTTAAGCTGTAACAAAGCAGTAAATGAAATTAACCAATCTGAAACCAAGACAGAAACAAAACTAAAGCAGTAATGGAAATTACAGCTACAAACAACTGAAATTAGCTAAATAACTAAGCCTCAATCCTCCCTAAGCTCAAAATCTTCTAGGTCGTCAAGCAAGAGCTGGCTTCGAACCCCTAGGCTCAGCAAATCAGTGGAAAAACAGCCTCAATCGACCAATCTGCTCAAACTGCCTCAGCTGGGAAAATTCCAGTCCAATCTCTTCTGTCTCAATGGTTGGTTTGCGATGATGATTTGAAGAACATCTGAGCTCACCTGAGAACCCCTACAAGCAGCTCAAATGGTCGAAAATGGCTTATGGACGAGACACAATCGATTGGGTAGCAAAGATGCCGAAACCCTCAAACACCCCTATTCTGGCATAAATTGAGCTGAAATCTCGATCGAAATTGTCTTCCATGGATTCAGATGATGATCAAATGGAGAAATTGAGGTGGTCGCGCCTCGAATTGATGGAAAATTGAAGCAAAAACCAAAAACTATGAAGAAAACGAAGCTTGCGGCGAAGACGCGACAAGGAGAAGAACTGTGGAGTTTTTGATTAAATACTTAAGCATGGATGGCTGTGATTGATTTGAGGAAATCCAACGGCTGATCTTGCTCTGATTGGAGCCAAACTTTGATGATGATGATCTGGGGTCAGGATCTACCTCGTGGTAGCTCAGATCCTCCAGATGTGCAACGGATGGTCCAGATCAACTTAATCTCTGAATGGACGATCTAGAGCCCTCCGAGCTTGATCCAACGGTTGATTGAGCTCTGATTGGGATGAAACCTTCAGATCTTGATTAGAGTGCTTGATCAACCCTAACCCTAGCTCAGATTGCTTCAGATGGTCCCGGATGACTTAGATCTAGCCGCTTTTGAATCGGATGGCCCAGATTTAATCCTAATCTTGATAACTCGATCCGGGTCACTTCCGACTCAAGTTTGACCCAGTATGTGTTGGTGCAGAAGGCACCAAAGTCTAACCTGTGTTTTGATAATGGCAACATAGGTCAAAAGTTAAGTCTTACTTGTTTTCTAACAAGTTATTTTAAGTGTGCAGTATCCAAGCCCTAGCAAAGGACTGCTAGGCAACTGGCGAAGGACTGCCAGTATTAAAAGCCCTAGCAAAGGATTGCTAGGCAACTGGCGAAGGACTGCCAGTATTAAAAGCCCTAGCAAAGGACTGCTAGGCAACTGGCGAAGGACTGCTAGTATTAAAGCTCTAGCGAAGGACTGCTAGGCAACTGGCAAAGGACTGCCAGCATCCAAGACCTGACAAAGGACCGTCAGGCAAAAGTCCAACCAAAGGAGCGGTTGGCATCAGGTAAATTCTCCCGAGAGGAGTAGGTGAGGACGCGTTCCCCGTCGAGGGAACAGTAGGCGTCGGTTCGACCTAGGGCTCCATTTTGGAGACCAAAGTCAGAACCAAGACAGCTAAGGCTGTATAAATCTAATTAATTGTTATGTTATCTTGTTTTGGACTAACCCTAGATGCAAGACCGAAGGAACGTGTGTCTGCAGCTCAGAAAGCCTCAGAGGAGAGAGGCAGTTGCCGAGAAGGGCGCCCGGAGCGTCCCGGGCGCCCCCAAGGGCCATACAAAACAAGTAACAAGAAGACTGGTTCGAATACACACTGGGCCGGGCGCCCCCGTGCTCTCGGGCGCCCCCTGCGCTGTGGGCGCCCCCTGGCGCATACCTCGAACCAAGAAGCCCTCGAAGCCAAGCAGATAAGCTTTGACCCGGTCAATGCGAGCGCCCCGGTCAAAACTGATCCCAAAGATAAGGGGATCAGACGCTGACCGAGATCGGAACGGATCGGCTGCCACGTAGGGGGGCGCCCCCGACGTCCCGGGCGCCCCCTAGCCCTATATAAAGGGCCCTCGACCCCAGGCTTCGATAATCACTTCTTCCAACGCTTCAAAGTTCTTCTACGCTCGTGCCTTGCTCCGGAAACGCTTCACCTCGAGCCGACGATGTCCCGCTGCCCCAAAAAGATTTGATATACTCCGGATGTCGGTAACGAAGAGCTTAATATTTTATTATTAATTTATTGCACTCTCTTTGTAATTGAATTTATTGTAACCGATTTTGGGCAAATATAGAATTGCCCAAAGTAAACGGTCAACGACCGTGGGCCTTGGAGTAGGAGTCGACACAGGCTCCGAACCAAGTAAAAATCACTGTGTCATTGTGCTGTGTATGTTATTTTTATTTCCGCTGTGCACTTACTCTCAGTGTTCCGAAAAAGTAACGACTTCCGATATTCACCCCCCCTCTATCGGTTTTTCACGATCCAACAAGTGGTTTCAGAGCGGGGAATTCAAAACTTGGTGCAACCACCAGTTTGAAATTTTTTTTCGGATTTTTTTTCGAATCTAATTATTTTTTTTACTTAATTATCTTTATCCCACATTGCTAATCCAAGACCAAGTCTTGGGACACCTTTGTTTGTAAGTTTCCTTTTACAGAACAAATGTCTATGCAAGAGGGATTCAGCACCGCTAGACCTCCACTCTTCAGTGGAGAAGATTTTTCCTAGTGGAAAATTCGCATGGAGGTCCACCTGAAAACTCAGGTGGACATGTGGATCATTTGTAACGACCCAAAAAATTCTCTTAATATTTTATTAAAATATTAAGCATGTTTAAATAATTTTCCAAGGGACCTAGAAATATTAAGGAGAACTTAGGCCTAGAAAATCCATATTTTCTCATTTAAATTGAGAAAACTAAGTACCAATGAGCTTTAAATGGGCTCCAAAAATAGGTATTAATTAGGTGAATTTTATATAAATATAAAAGAATTTTATTTAGGAATATTAGCATAATTATGGGGGATTTTAGGAGAATTTTCGAAATAAAGGGGAATTTTCGAAAATAAGAAAAAGGGGTTTAAATAAAATAAAAATAAAATAAAAATAAAGGTGCATGGGCCAAGGATTGAACCTTGGAACTCTTGTACAACCATGAATGCTTTAACCAACTCATCTAGCAAGGAATTCTTATGAGTAAATGAAGTAGAGGGTGATTAAGAAGTAGAAGGAGATGAAGGGTCATGGAGAGACTCTTCATTTGCCTCTTTAAAGGAGCTATAAAGAGGGGGTTTGGGGGGTTACTTCTCTTCATCATCAAGTGCATTTGCTCCCCTCCTCCCTCCTCATTCTAGCCGAAACTCTAAGGAAGAGTTCTCCCTTGGAAAAGCTTCCACCAAGGCTCCATCACCCAAGATCTAAAGTTCTTACAAGGATCCAAGGACTAGGTGTGGTCAAGAGACATCAAGTCTTCTTCCTTCTCTCCATCCAAGGTCTAAAAATTTAGAAACCCCAAAGTAAGACTCTCTCACCTGTGGTATAATAGTTATCTATGATTTCCATGATTTTTAGTATGATATATGGGTTAGTTTTTGGATGTGATGTTGAAAGGAAAGAAAAACCAAGGTCCTTAAGTTTATGGATTTCGTCCAGCATGATTTAAATGTCTATAATTATGTTATAAATCATGATTATGTTATTTGACATTCCCTTATGATGTTTAGAGGTTAAGTATAATTTTTGGGAATTTTTGGAGTACCCTAGGACACTCTAGGGATTCGGCCAACATGAAAGGGACAAAACCAAGGTCCCTATGTTTATAGGTTTCGGCCAGCATGATTTAAATGTCAATAAATATATTAAAAATCATGATAATGTTATTTTATGTTCCCTTATGATGTGTAGATGTTATTTATAATTTTTTGGAATTTTTATAGTACCCTAGGACACTCTAGGGATTCGGCCAACATGAAAGGGACAAAACCAAGGTCCCTATGTTTATAGGTTTCGGCCACCATGATTTAAATGTATGAAAATTTGTTAAAAATCATGATAATGTTATTTGATGTTCCATTATGATGTATAGAGGTTAATTATAATTTTTGGGGAATTTTTGGAGTAACCTAGGACACTCTAGGTATTCGGCCAACATGAAAGGGACAAAACCAAGGTCCCTATGTTTATAGGTTTCGGCCACCATGATTTAAATGTCTATAAATATGTTAAAAATCATGATAATGTTATTTGATGTTCCCTTATGATTTTTAGAAGTTAAGCATAATTTTTGGGAATTTTTGGAGTACCCTAGAGACCTTATGGGTTTCGGCCAACAACAAGGAAAGGAAACCAAGAACCCTAGGTTTGTGGGATTCGGCTACCATGATTTTGGGGTCTATAATTATGCCAAAAATCTTGATAATGTTTATTAATGTTCCCTTATGATGTGTAGTAAGTAAATATAATTTTTGGGAATTTTTGGGGTACCCTAGAGTACCCTAGGATTTCGGCCAACATGAAGGACCCATGTGTAAGGTGGGTTTTAAACCCTAAGTATATGTTTTTATGTTTTATTCTGATATAAGGGAGACGAAGGGTGTTTATGTGAATGTTTCACATAGCTTTGAGACCCTATAGGTTTTGGCCAAGTACCCTAATAGGGTGGGAAGTTAGGACTTATTTCAAGTAAGGGCCCCAATGTCCCTATGGTATGGTATGGTTGATGTTTAAGCAATTGATTTGGGGTTTTAATGGAATTTTTTCATACCCCCATGGCCTTGAAGTTTCGGTCGAGAGCAAGTTTAGGGTTAAAGGATTAGGGTTGGGCTTAAGTAGGGAACCAAAGGGGTTCCTATGGCCTAGTATATGTGTATGAGTTACCAAGATATATGTTTAAGTAAGATGGAAGAAGTTCTATGTTAACCAAACCTTTAGATTGTATGTCATGAATTATAGGATAACTCATAGATGTTTAGACATGTACCATGATTTGTGAATAATATGTAAGTATGCCATGTCTTATGAATGATGAATGATATGTCATGTTTATGAATGATATGCCATGTTTATGAATGTTTATGAATGATATGTCATGTTTATGAATGATATGCCATGTTTATGAATGTTTATGAATGATATGCCATGTTTATGAATGATATGTCATGTTTATGAAGGATATGCCATGTTTTATGAATAAGATGTAAGTATGCCATGTTTTATGAATAAGGTTAAAGTACAGGCCTTTAGGGCATAATGATGATGTTAAGTATGATGAATGAATGATGATGAATGACAAGTATGATGAATGAAAGATGATGCTTATGTCTTTAAGGCATAAATATGCTAAACGGTACGGTCGATGGTTGACGATACGACGGTCGAAAGGGCCGGTAAATGGGCCGGTAGACGGGCCGAGCCGTAACAAGTATGCTATGTTAAGTATGCCATGAATGTCTCATGAATGATGAAGCATGTAAAGTATTTTACTTTATGAAAGGGCTTGTACCGGACCGAAGTATGGGTCCAAGGGATGGGCACCTTAAGAACATCCCGGTTCTGGACTACCGACTATGCTGTCCACAGTTCTGGCACTACCGAAGCTGTGCAACAGGGATGACACCTTAAGAACGCCTCGGTTCGGGGACTACCGACTATGCTGTCCTTACCCTAGTAGGTCGAGGCTAGCTACCTCGTATTTACTTAGGGATGCGCACTTATGATGTATGTATGTGGTACAAGCCAGGGCCCCAATGATATGATGAATATGTTTAAGCATTTAAAAGTATGTTTTTTTTAAAGATTAAGCATCCTTATATATATATATGCATTTGCCACATGCATCCATCCATGTTATGCATTATGTTATGAAAAGTATGTTTATGAAAGGTATGTTTATGGAAGGTATGGTTTATGCCATGATTTATTTATGTTTATGTTTATGCATGATTTATTTATGTTTTGCCATGATTTCTTTATGTTTATGCCATGATGTAATTATGTTTATGCCATGATTTATTGATGTTTATGCCATGATGTAATTATGTTTATGCCATGATTTATTTATGTTTATGCCATGATGTAATTAGGTTTATGCCATGATTTATCTATGTTTAAGCCATGATTTATTTATGTTTATGTCATGATGTAATTAGGTTTATGCCATGATTTATCTATGTTTATGCCATGATTTATTTATGTTTATGCCATGATGTAATTAGGTTTATGCCATGATTTATTTGTGTATATGCCATGATTTATTTATGTTTATGCCATGATGTAATTATGTTTATGCCATGATTCATTTATGTTTATGCCATGATTTAATTATGTTATGCTAAGTTAGAATGCCATGATATTTTGCTAGTTTAGGATACCATGATTTAATATATTTATGCTATGTTAGAATGCCATGATCTTATTTATGCCCATGTTAAGTTTGGACCATGATTTAAGTAGATTTGTGCTAAGATAGAATGCCATGATTTTATTTAGGTTCATGCTAAGAATGGTTGTGAGGTTATGTTTATTATGTTATGTCTATGCCAAATATTATGCCATGCTATGGATGTTTACGATGTTGATGTCTATGCCAAGTATTATGCTATGCCATGAATGTCTTATGGTTATGTTTATGTCATGCTATGAATGTGATGAAGCTATGGCTATGTCATGATGAATGTATGCTATGTGATGATAAGGCTTATGTTCTAAGTAAAGCACTAAGTATGCTAATGTTTCATATGCTCATGATAATTGATGAATGGTTTTAGTGAGTAGGAAAGAGTCTTACTAAGCCCGTGTGCTTATAGTCTTATTGTCCTTATACCGCAGATCACGCAAGGGGACAGTAAGGAAGCAGCAGGAGGGCGTCAAAGAATGTGTGTGATAGTGACTTGGCCAAGAGACCATATGTTTGCTGGTCTTATGATAGAACTTTACCTTTACTATTAAGTACTTGAATATGACTCTATGACATGATGCTAAAGTATGACATGAGGCTAAGTATGACATGATGCAAAAATATGACATGATGCTAAGTATGATATGATGCTAAGTATAAAGTTAATACGTCAAGTTCCCATGTTATGATGCTAGGAATGGTAGTAAGTGCATGTAGGTGTAAGTCTAAACGTTTCCGCTGCATTATGATGTCTACATGCCCTAAGTAAGTATGTTAACGTAATGCAGCTTTATGGAAAGAAAAAAAAATGGGCGTTACAGGTTGGTATCAGAGCAGTTACCATCTCACTACACACACATCAAGCCTCTTCCTGCCGCTTCCAAGTAAGTACCTCTTTACATATCTAATAGTATTAAGATGTTTTATGATTTTAAGATATGCAAGTATGAACGGTAATTATGATGAAAAGCACGTTACGATATGTAACGACGAATGATACTTTATCTTAGTTTAGGAATTAATTATTTAGAATTTAGTATGGGGGTTGGAATAACAATAACTCATATATCCATACCTGTCCTCTATGAAGGAAAACATAGCTAGAAGACAGAGTAACAGAATTAATGAGACTACTTCATCGCCTGACCTGACGCTCAATATACCTTATATCATAACCTATCTTAAGTCACATCATAAGACCATCATGTATAAGTATTCTGCCTGATACATTAGGTTTAAGTTAGTCATAATATAATTAGTCATAAGTGTGACTCAACCTTATGTTCATAAACATGGTATTAATTGAGCACCATCATAATCTTAGTAATTAAGGTGAACCTAGTATATAACCTGTACATTATATGAGTTACCAATCATATAATATAATTATATTATATTACATAAAGCAAATGATAATAATATGAGAGTGCGTACTAATATAAGATTATTATAAATATAACCATACCAAATCCTTAGCATATAAGTATTGTCATAATTCAACTATCATATAGGTTTTATTATGAGCCTACATACAGGTTGATATGTATCATCTCAACCTATAAGTTGTCACCTATACATATTATTTCCTTAAGCAAAATTAAGGTATTATACCTATAATGTATATGATAAATAACTATAAGTTATGATATTATGTATAACCTATAATATAGTCTCATGTAGGAAATTATATGATAGTCTACATACATAAGATTATAACATCTCACCTATGTTAGCGTATAGTATTAGTTCCATTATACTAATACTAATATAATTAATGGTATATGTCATACGGTATAACCTAAAATGATACACATAGGGTAGTGTCCTAATTATATTAACACTTATTATAGATTATGGGTCCACTATATCTTTGTACTAATTATAAATATTAGTATTATCAACGTATGTTTCCCTATTATCTTATATATAATATATAAAGATTACCTTAAGATATTTTATGGTAATATAATAAATACGATCTCACTTATCATATAATAACCATTAGCTAATATAATTCATAGCCCATGTAACTAATATTTCGGAAGCATACTATTATTAGGTTTACCCATGATTATAATAAGTATATAATTATGATATATGCGTATAATTACATCATAGAGCTATTAATGATACTAGCACCGATGTTGTTTGAGGACATATTGGAGAAACAAAAAAATTTGTGACCTGAG
The DNA here is from genome assembly GCA_024364735.1 of Boesenbergia rotunda. Taxonomy (NCBI): domain Eukaryota; kingdom Viridiplantae; phylum Streptophyta; class Magnoliopsida; order Zingiberales; family Zingiberaceae; genus Boesenbergia; species Boesenbergia rotunda. The sequence continues at coordinate 31,537 of JAGFNQ010002773.1, forward strand.
TTATGAAAGCAGACCTATTCAGATTTTGGATAGGGAAGTCAAGAAGCTAAGGAATAAGGAGGTACCTTTAGTCAAAGTCTTATGGTAAAGTCAACGGTTCGAAGAAGTTACCTGGGAACGCGAGGACGAGATGAAGCGCAAGTACCAGGAGTTATTCTAAGTTCGAGGACGAACTTTCAAGAGGTATGGGGGATTGTAACGACCCGGAAAATTCTCTTAATATTTTATTAAAATATTAAGCATGTTTAAATAATTTTCCAAGGAACCTAGAAATATTAAGGAGAACTTAGGCCTAGAAAATCCATGTTTTCTCATTTAAATTGAGAAAACTAAGTACCAATGAGCTTTAAATGGGCTCCAAAAATAGGTATTAATTAGGTGAATTTTATATAAATATAAAAGAATTTTATTTAGGAATATTAGCATAATTATGGGGGATTTTAGGGGAATTTTCGAAATAAAGGGGAATTCGAAAATAAAAAAAGGTTTAAATAAAATAAAAATAAAATAAAAATAAAGTGCATGGGCCAAGGATTGAACCTTGGACCTCTTGTACAACCATGAATGCTTTAACCAACTCATCTAGCAAGGAATTCTTATGAGTAAATGAAGTAGAGGGTGGTTAAGAAGTAGAAGGAGATGAAGGGTCATGGAGAGACTCTTCATTTGCCTCTTTAAAGGAGCTATAAAGAGGGGGTTTGGGGGGTTACTTCTCTTCATCATCAAGTGCATTTGCTCCCCTCCTCCCTCCTCATTCTAGCCGAAACTCTAAGGAAGAGTTCTCCCTTGGAAAAGCTTCCACCAAGGCTCCATCACCCAAGATCTAAAGTTCTTACAAGGATCCAAGGACTAGGTGTGGTCAAGAGACATCAAGTCTTCTTCCTTCTCTCCATCCAAGGTCTAAAAATTTAGAAACCCCAATGTAAGACTCCCTCACCTGTGGTATAATAGTTATCTATGATTTCCATGATTTTTAGCATGATATATGGGTTAGTTTTTGGATGTGATGTTGAAAGGAAAGAAAAACCAAGGTCTTTAAGTTTATGGATTACGGCCAGCATGATTTA